>APFE030732074.1:0-21865 GCA_000404065.3 Pinus taeda | reverse complement strand
TGTTGACACCTAATCCTCAGTGATTGGGGAACTGAATGTGAACAGTCATCAAGAAGATGAACTGAACAATCACATTCTTGTATATATTAGATAGCTGGTTAAACGAATAAATGTATTAGTTTTTCTGGAGTTACTCCTGGCCTAACAAAATGTCTAATGGTCTTGAGCCCTAATGGTTGCATGATATCACAAGGCATAAAATTGGGGTAAGCCCGATTATCTAGCATACAATTATGCAAAATCACGTCATTAACACCTAAAGATATATAGAATGGGCCACACTTACCATTTGTCCCCCCTCTATAGATTGTTTGTGATATTATAGGTTGATCTTGGGAAGGGTCGTCCTTAATGAATCCCATCATTTTCTTTGCTTTCTTCCCAAGTGGTGAAATCTTCATTAACTCTTGGAAAGGTAAAATTATGTGGGATTTAGTTAAATATACATCCAAATCAATATGTATTTCGAAATCTTCTTCACTTGACACTTTAGAAGTTGAAACTACTTCTTGAGTTCTTAATGGTTGGCCCATTTTCTTTAGAATCTCCTTCGATTGCCTTTGTTGTTGAGATTCTTGAGGTCGACTTTGTTAATCCCCCTTTTTTGATATATTGGCCATTCTTTATCTTTAATCCTTCTTTTGATCTCTCCTCTCAAGAAGGTTGAGGGGATAAGGCTCTTTGGTTAGCTTCTTGATCAAGTAATTAATCATTAGCAAAGAGATGATAACTATTGCTTATGTCAGGAACTTCCTCCACGTAGTTGTTGAGGTCACATGGGACAACTTTACTAACTTCACTTGCTAGTTGAGTAATTTTTTTAGCATACAAGCAAGTGTCTTGACAATGAGGCAAATTACAAGGTTGGCACCAAGGGAGATCTTCTAGCTCCACCAAATTGTTTCCACTGAGAGGGTTTAGGGGTCTTTGGTTTTTTTTATTTTTTCTTGACTTATCCCACTTAAAGTTCCCCCTAGGCTGAAACCTATTTTGCCTCTCAAGTTGGACAATTTTGTTTTGCATGGCCTAGGTTTGTTGTTGGAGAACAGTTTGTTTTGAGAAATTTGCTTCCATCCTCTTTTATTGCATCGGCCAAGAACTACGACATGCCAATGGATGATTCTACAATATTTATTGTATTCTTTTCTAATTTGGGTTTGGATGAAGAAGCTCTAAAGGTACTAAAAGGTTCAACTTTAGAGGAAAGAAGATTTTCTTCAACTTTGCTCACACATTCCTTTGCCGATTCTAAAGTGGTAGGGGAATTATCCATGAGCAAGAAACCAAATTGTCCTACAAAGTCGTTAGTATAATGTAACAAGATGATCCCATCGTTTGAGTTCAAATTCGCAGGAAAATCTCTTAGTAACTTATCAAACCTCTAATCAAGTTTCTTGACTGTATCACTACTTCTCTTCTACATTTCATGAAGTTGGGTGAGCATCAATTTGTATATTTTCTAACAACGAACCTCTTCATGAAAAGGCATCCCAATCAACAACATTATTGTCAAGTACACTATTAAACTAGGTTCTAGCAATTTCTTCTAAGGGTGAGGCAAAAAGTTTCATGACTACATCCTCATTTTCATTTGGAATCTCATGCTCACCTATTGTTGACTAGAAACTCATGATATGTTGTCCAACTATGATTGTATCGATTACCTGAAAACTTATACAACCACTTAACATATTTTTCAAGCATAACATGAGGAAACCCATTTATCCTAGTCATATTGAATGGTTTAAAGACATTTTGACCCATGGCATATCACCAATGATGATTGTTCGAATTACAAAAGAAGTTGGATTTACAATAATGGTACTAGAGAAGCCTCTTTCTTTCTTCTTCTATAGACTTTTTTACGATCCAAAAGGCTCTGATAAGGGGTTTGATTTAGACTCTCAATTGAGTACCCTCTACTAGATCCCTCCTCAAATGGAGCCACCAAGCAAATAAATTAAATGAAAAATTAAGATGCTACTCATCAAAAGAAGCGAAGCTAAAGTTCAAATGACTAGGTTTTGAACTTCTCCCCATCAACAGCACCTAAATGTTATCTCTCGAATTCTTCCTATAGGAAACGTCCTAACCTCACCAAAGGGAAAACCTAAGGAAACCATCAGGCAAGCTCCCCACTATCACCACGGGAACCTTGCCACTCACTTCTAGGTCTAGGGATGATTTCCTATCCTAAGGGGGGATTACCTAAACTTAATCCTAAACATATCGTTTAGTATTGGTAAGAATATGGCTAGCATCAAACTTTGACTTGTTATAAAGGAATCTAGTGTCATGTTGATTGTGCAAATTGATGGGGTGTCTAGAACATATCATTGATATCAATGATACGATTTAAGCAATGTTCTTGCAATAAATGAAAGATGTGACTATTAAGTATTGATCTCACAATAGAAGTGTAAATGTTGGTTAAATAACAAAGATTGAATTTAAGAATTTCTGGGCTTGAAATGGTTCACAAAAAAAGAGGCTTGGCATGTGCTATAGCCCTCAAAAATACCGACACGACTCAAATAGTAATACTCAACCCAATACCGTCAATTGTTCACCTATTAGAGGGCATAACTATAAGAATCCCAAAAGAATGATATGTGTTGAAAAATGATTGTGCTGCCTGTTGAAGTAGTTACGCAGCCCTAGCCAGCAAACACAGCAAGAAGCTCGCAGCTGCCCCTCAGCGGCCTCCTACTGTTGGGGTCTGAGCACCATGGACACATCAGAGGATGGAGATCCTCTCTCAGATCAACAACATGAAAATGAAGGAATAGCAAAAGTTTTTGCCTCTCTCATTTGTGCAATGGGCCCAGCAAAGAACAAACCATCAGTCACCAAGTTTGTTAAAAGATTGGAAGACATCCTTGAAATTTCTCTCTATCCTGCCCTTCCCAGCAGAGCAGCACTTTCTCTGGCGAAGCGTGGATTAGTGGGGCAGTGTACTAGGTTATGGCCATCGCCCAAAACTATGCAAAAATGGGTAGAAAGGAACTAGACTGCGTCAATAGATGGAAAAATCTCAATCAGGTTTTGTGGAAGAGGTTACTACACCTTTCACTTTGAAACCAAGGAGGATCGAGATCTGATTTTCAGGAATGGACCCTATTTTATGGATACAAGAGGTTTGTATCTAAACAGATGGACGTCGAATTTCGACCCAAAAATGGATGTTCCCAATGCCATCCCCGTTTGGGTTAAATTACCACACCTTCCCCTTCACTGTTGGGGGGATGATTCAGTCAAATCCATAGGAAATGCAGTTGGGAAATATATAGACAGGTGCGAGCCAAAGGAAAATATGCATGCATGCGCCAAAATCTATGTAGAAGTGGATCTTGGGAAAGGGCTACCAGAAGCTATCAAAATCAAAGTGGAACAGTGGACGCACATACAACAGTTGGATTATGAACAAATCCCCTTCAAATAGAAGGTATGTCATGAATATGGTCATTTTGCAAATAGAAGTACAAAAACAAAAAAGAAAATGAAAATGAAAAGAGTGAATATCCGGAAAACAAATGGGAACAAATTAAAAGAAAGAAGACAGTCCACAAACAACCAAATCTATCTTCCTCGCAGCCCACCACATCCTCTGATCTCCATCCCCCATCACCCAAAGAAGATAATAATCCTCTGGCTAGCCTTAATCCTTTTGAGCCTCTGGATCCTTCAGCTCCCCCTTCCCCTAGACCAAGATCCAGATCCAGATCCAGATCTCCACAACATACCCCCAACCCCCCTTCATCCCCTCTGGTATTAAACTCTCGCACCCCTCCCGCCCCCAGTAGACAGAATTCTAACCAGAAAACAGTCAAAGGAAGCACCCCCAAATGTAGAATATCAAAAAAAAGTAGGAAGAAAGACAAACAAAGAACTCAGGGATAAAGCAACAGCTAAGGAAATGGCATTAGGAACGCAGCAACCTATGGAAACCTTCTTAGGAAGGAGTATAGGAAACAACGAAAAAAGTCAGCAAAGAGGGAAAGGAGCCATGCACCACCCAACAAGTAAATAATGATAGTGGTCTCCTGGAATTGTAGAGGAATGGGATCATCAATCAAAAAAAATTCCACAAGAGACATTTTGGCAAAAAAAAGCCCAGACATCCTTATGATTCAGGAAACAAAAACAAACAGCCAAGAAACTGAAAATATCAAAAAAAAATCAGAAATTATGAAGGGGAAGCAATACAGGCAACAGGAGCGTCTGGAGGTATTTGCACAATATGGAAAAAAGGAACCTAGGAATTAATAAAATACAAAAAAGACTAGCATTGGATCCAAACATATCTAATGCAAATCAGTACAAAAGAGAGATACAGTGTTATAAATATATATGCCCCAAACCAACGAAGGAAAAAGAACAATGTTGGGCCACCATAAAAGAAGCACTAAAAGAAATACAAGCTGGGAAAATAATACTAGGAGGAGATTTAAATTTGGTAAGAAGTATAGAAGAAAAGTTTGGAGGAACATACCACACAGACCCATCCAGGGATATTCTAGAAGAAATAATGGAACAACACAATTTAATAGACATCTCGCCAAGCAACGGGAAATACACTTGGAGCAATAAAAGAGTGGGCAAAAGCAACATAAAAGAAAGGCTGGATAGAATTCTAATACAAGAAAACATAGTAGCAATGCACAGCTCCAAAAAATCAAAGATTTTACACACCACAGCATCTAACCATAAACCGGTGACAATAGTCATGGGCAAAATGGAAAACCAGGGACCGCTCCCGTTTAGATACAGCGCAATTTGGGACAGCAACACAGAAATCAGCAAACTAGTCAAGGAAGCATGGGAGCCAAGATTAACAAAATCACCTCAATATATTTGGGAAACCAAATTAAAAACTACAAGAACCAAATTAAAGGAATGGGCAAGAGCAAATGAAGGGAAAACAAAAAAAGAGTTATAACAGAAAATGGAAAACATGCAAATTGAAAAAGAAAATAGAAAAGAAAGCACGCAAGATTATCTAAGAGAGAAGGAAATCTTTTGAGAAATATATAGGAAAACAGGAAAGAAGAAGAAGAGGCAAGATTGAAATCCAGAAGTTTGTGGCTCAAGGCAAGGGGACAAAAACACATCATTTTTCCACAACTCAATGAAAATAAGAAGAGCAAGAAATCAAATAGAAAAAATTCAAGTTGAAAGCCAAGAGGTCAAAGGTGCGGAGAACTAAAAAAAGCAGCCTATCAGCGCTTTAAAAACTTACTCTCAATCAACGAAGAAATGGTGGAGGGTGAAGATTTCTTAAAGCACAAAAAAAGAACAAAATGTAGCAATGTGCAAGGATCCCACGAAGAAGAGGTAGTGGCGGCCATATGGAGCCTGAATCTAGACAAAGCCCCAGGGCCAGATGGTTTCACAATAGCATTCTACAGATCTCATTGGTATACTATCAGAAAGGATTTCTTAAGAATGGTGAAGAATGTCTTCAAATAAAAAAATTAGGAGGCAACACAAAATCTTCCTAACCTTGCTCTAATCCCAAAGGAAGCAAACCCCTCAACTTTCAACAGGTTTTGCCCTATTTGTCTTTGCAATTCATCTTGTAAGATAATAACAAAAATAATTGCAAATAGAATCAAGAAAGTACTTCCAATAATCATATCTGAAAACCAAGGAGGATTCGTGCCCAACAGGCAAATCATTGATAATGTAATTATTGTACAGGAAGTCGTACACTCTAGTATGCTAAGGCAAGAGAAAGGGCTCATAATCAAGCTAGATATGGCTAATGCTTTTCACAGGGTCAGCGATTCATAAATAAAGGTTGTACTTCAGAAACTTGGTTTCTCAAGAGATATAATGGAAGTCATACAAGCATGCATTTCTACTCCTTGGATTGCCCCCCTCATAAATGGAAGGCCCAGTGATTTGTTTCAAAGCACAAGAGGCCTTAAGCAAGGTTGTCCTCTCTCTCCCTTCCTATATATTATAATGGCGGAAACTTTAAACAGGACTTTGAAAAATCAAAGAAAGGAAAGAAACATCACAGGGATTAGAATAGCAAAGGGAGTAAAAACAATAAACCACTCACTCTTTGTTGATGACACATTGCTGCTGAGAGGGGCCTCAACAATAATAGCAAGTAGGTTCAAAAAAGTTTTGGATGATTTTTTACAGGTCTCAGGTGGGCTATCAAACAATACAAAATGCAGGATATATGGATGGAATACCCCCCCCCCCTCAGAACTGTGCAAAGGATCTCACAAATCTTAGACATCCTTGTATAGGTAAAATGGACACACTTCCAATCTCAAAAGAGAACATGAAGACAAAAATATGGACTAAACAAATTGAAAAAATGAAAAACAAAATACAAAGCTGGGGTATGATGTGGCTGAATATGGCAAGAAGAGTAATACTAATCAAAGCACTCCTTGCAGCACTACGTATCTACCAATATGCAATAATCATGGCCCTAGCAAGTGCCCACAAACAAATGGAGTTAATCTTAAGAAGCTTTTTGTGGCAAGGGGGGAAGCAAGAAAACAAAAAATTTAGCCTGGTCAGGTGGGAGCAAGTAGTACTACCTTATGAACAAGGAGGACTATCAATTCGGATACCTGGGCTCATGAATGCAGCACTAAGAATGAAAATAGTATGGAGACTATTTACAGGAAAAGAGAGCTGGTGGAAAAAGACTCTTTTATCAAAATATATGGATGGCACCAGGGAAAGATTGCTTAATGGAAATATTCCAATAAGACAATGCACCCAAGTTTGGAAGCTGGTTAAAAAAACAATTCCATTAATGAGTAGATACATTTCTAAAATCCCAGGCAATGGAAAAACAATTTCAATTTGGGAGAAAAAAATCATGGGAAAAGAACCACTACAGACCCATTCAAAAATTGAAGACATACAAGAGTGGATGAAAGGTAAACGTTTCAATACTTTACACTCAATCTCTCTATGGAACCAAAAGGAGTGGCAACACTGGAAAATCTCTGCAATTCCGGCAGATCTGGAAGGGCAATGGAGCAAAATCAGGCAACTCTTAAAAGGGGCAGTGCCAATCCACCATGATGAGGAAGATGAATATCTCTAGGACCCAAGCAGTGGACATTGTAAAGTTAGGACTGGATATGAAATCCTTCAAGAACAACCAAATCAACATGATTGGGATTCTTGGAAAATAGCATGGAAATCAGAAAGTTTGTCTAAGATCAAAAATGTTCATCTGGACTCTTTTAAAAGGGAGAATATTGACCAGTGAAAACTTAAAAAAAGGCTTTCAAGGTCCAACACGATGCCCATTATGCATGCAGGCTGAAGAAAACATACAGCGTCTTTTCCAAGAATGTAACTTTGCCAAACAATGTTGGCAGCGGCTAATCAGTCCTTTGGAAATAAGAATAAATTTCGAAAAGCCCTTGCCGGATTTTCTTCGTACCTTTGAAAAGGCCTACCCACACACAACAAAGAAAAAAGCTACAATTCAGAGAATATGGAAATGCATTCCAGTGGTTCTATGTTGGCAAATTTGGTTGACATGAAACAAGTGCATTTTCAAAAATCAAATCCCAAGGATAGGGAAGACCCTCTCAAAAACGTGGGGCCTAACTTTTGAAATACTAAATGTTAAAGGAACAGCTCCGACAGATTATAACACTCTTCAACAAGAAGAGCAAGATTGGCTCAGCAAAGCCATAATAAATAATAATGGGCAAAAAGGACAGAGGAAGACAAACTCAGGAATTATATGGAAAATAAGAATGAGTGAAGAGGAACTGACAAACTAAACGAAAAATCAAAATAAATACTGTTTATATTTTGATGGGGCTTCAAAGCAAAATCCGGGAAACGTAGGGGCAGGGGGAATAATCCTCGATCCTGAAGGGAAAGAAAAAGTCAATTATGAATGGGGACTAGGACAAATCTCAAATAATAAGGCAGAAGCATATAGCTTGTTGATGGGAAAAAAATAATCAAAAAAAGAGAAATCCAAAACCCTATCATAATAGGAGACTCAGCAATAATAATAGAGGCAATGGCAAGAAAGAAAAAACCAAGCAATGAGTTCATGAACAGTACTTTTAGAAGAATCAGGAAGAACTTGGAAGGCTCTGGCGATGTAATCTACAGACATGTCTTAAGAATTCACAATCAACGAGCAGATTATTTTGCAAACCAAGCAGTGAAAAAAATGAAGGGCTTGTTCATGAAAACCAGGAGGAATACCACAACTCTGTTCCTTAATAACCAGCGAAAATCACAAGTATAAAGCTAAACAATTCCAAAGGAAAAATCACAATGATAAAAGCAATAAATCAAAAAATGACAGGTATAAAAAAGCAAAGGAAAAACCATAAAACTTCAGACTCTCGCATGAGCAACAACAGGAATGAAGATTGTGATCCTAGTCACAAGAACCACGCTGCAATTTATCTCATCAAACGCAGGTCTCAGGCTGAGATAAAACACAACAAGAATAGAAGGTACATTCACAAAAATCGCAACAGCAATTTCAGCGAGAAAATCTCCATTTTCCATGTTATTATAACGATACTTGGTTTCAAAGCTCCTCTCTGTCTTCTCTAATAGCCAGCAGTGTTCCCTCTGTTCAGTATGCAGACTTCTTCTTAAGCCCCCTCCCTTCTTCTTACCCAGCTTGCTATCTCCGTATCTCTTCTCTCCCTTCTCTCCCTCCTCTCAGCGAGCACAAACCACTTCTGAGCATCCACACCCTCCATCTTCCCATCTCATTATCTCAACACTCCTCCCTGACTGATATAACCAAACTTTAGCCCTCCTTTAATTATGTTGTCTGCAAGGACTTTAGCTCTACCGGTTCACTCAGGAAAAACTCGTTCGAGCGCTTTATCCGGACCTCAAAAAATAATTCATTTGCATCTATTATTACCGTCGGGCCCGCTCTCCCAAGCCTTCTTTGCAGAGCTGCCCCCTCCTATACCAATCTCCAATCAAATCAAGATCGTTGATCAAGCGCTCGATTAGACAGTTGTCGATTAACCGTTTCAATCAAATTTGCGCGACTCTTCCCAACCGTCGATTTGTACTCATTGGATCGGATGGCTCCCACCAATTTCAGGCGGACAACAAGCACGGAGATTACCCGCCCAAAAAGCGGTTTTCTCTCTTTCCTCTGATGCCACGTGCCGCCCAGTCAATGGAATCAAGCGACCCCTCCCTTTTACCACTTATGGTTTCTAACGTGCCCAAAATACCATCTCCACGTTTAATCCTGCCTTTCTTCTCAGTTAACATGCAGACTTGTTTACACCCGATGACCGTTGATCTCAACCATCGACAAATGTGACGGCTCCTCTAGTCTTCTCTTCCATCAGCGCCTCTGGTTATTCCTCTCCGTTCATCCCATGATCCCAATCTTAGCAATCTAATCTTGGCCGCTACATATCCAACGGTTTACACCAAAAGGAAAGTGGTCAACAGCAGCAAAAGAAGAAGCATCTCAGGCAACACAAAATCAAAGAAGCATGGCAAAATTTGGAGCATTAAGCATAGACAAAGGAAGAACAGGCAAACAAATCAAATAGAACTCAACCCACTGAAGAAGAAGCAGTGGCATATCAAAAAAATAACTCTTCGAGCAACGAAGGAGAGAATCCGGTCAATTATGGCAAGAAGAAACAGTCAACACAGGAGCAATCAGTCTATAAGCCCTGAAAATCTGTCAAAAAGCCCATGATATGAAAATTTCTCTTTCTAGTATGTCAGTTTGTTAGGTAGTACACTAGAATACACATAAAAATACATGAAGTCCTGAACACAAGCCTAGGAGAAGAGACTACGTTCCTATCTCATGGCTTAGATGTTTTTTCATGGTATAGTCTTTTGTAATAGGAGCTTGCTCCATCAAGGCTTTTGGTAATATATAAGCTACCCGACCTTGTTAAAAAAAGAAATACTCAACCCAATACCTCAAACCACTAACTAAGGAAGATAGACTATACCCTTGCCCATACCACATGATCACCACAGTATGTAAGGGTAATCTTTCCAAATGTTGTTTTGATGCACTATAATAGTCAAAAGGTCGAATGGCTAGTTTCAAGAGACCTAACAGACTTCCAATATACACAAGGTATGTGAAAGTAGTGTCTGGGTTCAGAACTAGCTAATGCAATACTACTTGAATGGGTACCAACAAGCAATTATCTAGACCTCCAACAAGGCAAGCCTTGAGCTCAATATGTATCCTCTTAACGTCTTGGGTATCACTGACACTACTTACCAGGAACATTTTTTTCAGTACGAAAAAAGCTTTGATTGTATTAAATTCAGATAAGATCCTTTACATCAAAGTATACAGAAAATAGTAGACATGACTGAGTAGACAAAAAAACGATTCTGCTAAGGATTCTGAGGATTAATATAAAACATAAAATTCAGAACGTAGATAGTGGTAAAAGGATTTATATGTGTGATATACAAAAGTATAAAACAAAAGGAGAAATCATTTACAGATTGATAGTTCCTTTAAGAAACACTTCTGCCATGAAGGAGAGAGATATGCATTTGTTAAGGGGAAAACACAGATACAGGGTACATACCAGAGGAGCGTGATTTTGAGATACAGAAAAATTATGTACCCGGAAGAGAAAAATCATGAACCTGGAACGTTTCGGCATCTACTTTTATGTCCATTATCCATTTGCCCGTTTGAGTAAAGAGTCCTTTCTTCGACAAAACGTCTGCTTGAGTGTTTTGGGATTTGTCCACATGATTTATCGTATAATCCTTCCTCCTTCTCCAGAAAGTATCAATCCTATTCAACCATCCTGTAAGGTTATGATTCATTATAGAATTATTGTTAATAACATGATCTATAATGAGTTTAGAGTCACCAAAAATCTATAGAGACTAAATATTTAGGAAGAGACTGAAATGAAGGAGTCCTGATAAAGCCATTGCTTCTGCCATGTTGTTTGTTCCTTTTCCCCCATTCCAATAGATGGCAAACTGTTGATCTTCCTTCATGACAATATTCCAGTAGATGGCAAACTGCTGATCTTCCTTCATGACAATGTAGACTCCACATGCACACAAACCATTTTGAGCTGCCCCATCAAAAAAAGCTCTAAGAAAACCCATCTGACAAGCTTCTTTTTCCTTTGATTTTCCTTTTTTATGCTCGGATATCATGGGAGGAAGAGAGTTGTAAAGGATGATAATGTTCTCAAAAACAGACTTAAAATCTTCCTTACTGTTTTGAAATATGACTTTATTCCTCCATTTCCAGATTGACCAAAAGACTAATTGAGGGATAGGTCTCCACATTGCCTTCTGATTACTCTACCATACGAAACCTTCTTTAATTGTGGGAAACGAAACAAAATTGAACCCAAAAAAAGATGCAAGATTCCTCCAAAGATTGAGAGAATGAACACATTCCAAAAACATATGGGTGTTGTTTTCTCCCTCTTCTTTGCATATTAAACAGATTCCAGAACCGGACCAATTCCTCTTTTGCAAGTTCTCCCATGTTAGATTTTTATTATGAAAAACAAGCCATGAGAAGATGATGATTTTATAGGGGACCCCAGTTTTTCATAATGAAAAAGGAAAAATGTAATCAGATTGTGGTAAGTGGATCTTAACAAGGGAAAAGTAGATGTCTTTTACACAAGCATTCCCCTTACCATTATTTCCTTTCCAGATGAAGACATTCTTTTCTTCAGAGCGACAGATACCCTTGTTTCTCATTTTACAGACAATCTGAGACCACTGATGCGCTAAATAACCTTTTAGGCCCAAATTTGTGGCATTTTTCCAGATGGGAAGAGGAACCATCCAATCGGCAATGACCTGGTTCCACATGAAAATCCCATTTCGATGGAAAAAATCAATTAACCGTTGTGAGAAAGTGATATCATCTCCTCCACCCACAATAGGGTCAGTGCCTATGAATAACTTCGTGCCAGTTTGGAAGCTCCACGCAAGGTTTTGAAAGAAAAACGCTTCTATTTTACGAAAGCTCATGCAAATGGCAGATCCATGAGGATACCCTATTGTCCCTTTCCTGTACCAGAAAGATATATCTCTATTGCCCATATACTTCTTTAAGGATTTGCTCCATATACTGTTCCCAAAAACACCTCTCCATAGGGACTTACAAAGCAAAGCCAAGTCAAATTTCCTGAGGTCCATAAATCCCCATCCCCCTAGCTTCTTTGGGAGCGAAATATTTTATAATTTTGACAAATGGAATTTTCTTCTCTCCTTATTACCTCCCCAGATAAAGTTTGTTGTCAATCTATTCAGCAAAAGGATAACACTCGCCAGAAAGTAAAAAAGATGGGCCCAATATACTGATAGTTGAGCCAGCACAGATTGTGCTAAGACCGTCCTTCCAGCCATGGAGAGACACTTATATTCCCATCTAGCTATCCTTTTGTAATATTGCTCATAGATCCACAGCCAAACAGTTTTTGAATATCCCAATGGTTTAAGTTGGAAACCCAGATATTTCATGTCGTCTTTTATGGATTTTGCTTCAATATTGAAAAGTTGGACCAAATATTCAATAATTTCCATATTACCATCCCCATGATGGAAGAAGGATTTGTTGTCATTTATAAGGAGACCTGTAGCTTTTTGGAACTTCTACAAAATTTCATGTACACAGTTCCAATATAATCGGCATAACATTCCAAAAATTAAAATATCATCCACAAATAAATTATGAGAAATGAAATTTCCCCTGCTGATCATCAGAGGACGAACTCTATTTTCCATGACAGCCTTTTTGATATGAAGACTTAATGTATCCATTGCTAGAATAAACAACAAAGGGGATAGAGAGCATCCCTGTCTCAGACCCCTGGCGGCTAAGAAAAAAGTAGATGGGATTCCATTGATTATAGCAACATAATTTACATTTTCCACGGAAACCATTATCCAATTTGTACACTGACAGTTTAGTCCGATTTTAATTAGAAGGCATCTAAGAAATCCCCAATCAAGGCAGTCATAAGCCTTCTTAAGGTCAATTTTCAGAATTGTTGCCTCGATTTTTTTAAGTGAAAACAGTGCAGGCTTTCTTAAGTGATAGCTACCGCCTCCAGAATGTTCCTTCCCATAAGGAACCCATGTTGTTCCTGAGTCAAGAATTTGGATAATGTGCCTCTAATTCTGCCCACTATGATCTTGGAAATTATTTTATAAATGGTGTTGCACAAGGAAATAGGCTTGTAATCCAAGAAATGGAGTTTCTTTCTTTTTCGGAATAAGAGCAATATAGATAAAAGAGATTAGATGGTGAATTTTGCCTGTAGTTCTTGTTTCCTCTACCATACCAAGGAGGTCTTCATTTATCATATCAAAGAAATGAATAAAAAAGTCTATCGTCCATCCATCCGGACCCAGACTTTTATCTTTTTTAAAAGACTTCATGACCATCAGGAGCTCCTCTTCCGTGACAGGTTCAAAAAAACGATCATTTTGTTCCTCATCGAACATGGTTGGGAATATGTCAATTCCCCAGAAAATGTCCTGAATCCCACAATCCCCATTCCTTTTGTAAGGTTTCTGAAAAAAAAAAATCATGGCCTCTTTGGAGATATCTTCCTGAGAAAGAAACAGATTACCCTCCTCATCTTTTATCTCCCAAATAGCATTTGTATCACACCTTTTGTTAGCATATCTATGAAAAAAATTTGTGTTTTTGTCACCCCCTTTTAACCAAATTGCTCTGCTTTTCAATCTCCAGGTAGCTTCTTCAATGACCAGAAGATTGTTCTTTCTTCTTTCCAGTTCCTCAATAAGAAAGCGCAATTCAAAGGGGATGTTGTTCTCAGTCAATCTCTCAACTATTCTACCCATCTCCTTTTTAATTTCTTCAAGAGTTTTCCTGTTCGAATATCTCTTTTTTTATTGCCATTCTTTTACATTTTCCCTGAGAGAGCTGAGACGGTTCAGAAAGGACTGGGCAGGGGAAGATAGGCCTTGAGAAGGGAAATTATACCACGATTCCTTAACAAGTTTGTTGAATTCTGCATCCTCCAACCATACTCTATTAAATTTGAAATAAAAACCCTTCCTGATTCCTTGGTTTTTCCATTTGAGGGAAATAGGTCTATGGTCCGAGATGAAACACTTTATAATGATTGAGATTAGAACTCCCAGTCGATCCAGCAAACTGTCATGGATTAAAAAGTGATCTAATCTTTTTGCTACATAGCCAGCCTCAGATCTCCCATTATCCCAAGTAGGGTCCAACTAAGAAGGACAAATATCAACAAAGTTGTACAAGAGAATAGCCTCTTTTATGGTTCCAGCCAATGGGTCACTTTTTCGACCTCTGCCCTAGACTTCATCTTTACTCAAGGTACAATTCATATCACCAACAATTATCAGAGAGTCAATTTCCATAAGCTCCGAAGACAAGAACCGATTCCAGTAAGAAAACCGGTCCTTATATGGGGCGTAAATATTCAGAATATGAATAGAGTCGGCTATGCCACGAAATTTTGCTAGAAGCAGAATGCCAACAAAACATCGAAAAGCCTTAGCTTTAATCCAAACTGGGTCCCATATAACAGCTAGACCACCCGATTGACCATTTGTCTCCGTCGCAACAATGCTCCATCTAGGAAACATACGCCTAAAATGAGATATGGTTTCAGGCCTTCCATGCATAGTTTCCTGTATGAGGATAATCTTAGACTAAGAAGAGATAAACAGTTCCTTTAGGGCCAAGAATTTTGGGTCCGCCCCTAGACCCTAATATTCATAGAAAGGATTTGAGTCCTGACAGCTTATCTCCAGGTTGGCTTGCTCTAAGAGGCCCACTGACTGCAAGGTCGATGATGGGAATATCTATAAGGGAGAGGTCTCGGATTTCTTTCGGGAGATTATCCTTCCTGCCTCTAAAATGCCTGCTACCTCTATTATGCTTCCTTCTAACAATTCTATTCCCCACCGAGGTAGGACTAATAAGAGGAGAGGAAACCTTTTGAGGTTTGTGAATCGTGAGAGGAGAAGTTCAAGAGATTTCTTTCTCAGAAGAAGGTCTAAATCGCTTCCCACGGAGTTTGTAGGAGATGAAATAGGCGAATTTTGAGGAGTGACAAAGATGCATGGCTCTTTCCCTTTTACAGCAGATGAAACTTTAACATGAGATGGAGATGATGATGGGATATAAGTGATGTGAGAGGTAGATGGAAAGTCAAAAAAAGGATGAGGAGTAGGAAGGGGAGATCGAATGGCTTTACCATGTGAAGGTCCCAGAGGGATAGGATTAGGGTAAAAGATATCCTCTTTCCCACTTGAGCAAACAGACTTTCAGGGGACTTTGTCAGTGGAAGAAATATCTTTATGAGATTGATTTTTAGGAGTGGAGTGAAGCTCAACATAAAACCTGTTAGGGGAAAATGATTTCCGGGTAAAACGCTCCGAGGATGGACTAGCTTTCATGTATAGACTTTTAGACAAATAGGAAGACGAGCCAAAAGGAGAGGATAAAAAAGACTTACCAGTAGGAGTAGATCTCCCAATGGATTGATTCCTTTTGCCTCCATTCTCCTACATTTTGTGCGAGAAATTTGTGGTGGATTTTCTGAAAAATCCCTTCTCTTTGGGTCTTCCTCCTGGACGACGAGGACAGTTCCTTTTTAAATGCCCAGTTTTGTGACAAGCAGAGCATCAAAAAGGAACTCCCCGGAAATCAAGCCTCTGTTGGATATTTAAATCTCCCCAATAAAGTTCAATCTGGAAATCCTCTTCTATATTCTTTTTCAATTAGAATCCATGCCACTCTTTTATCCTTTGCCCCGAGACACTTAGGGTCCACAAAGACAAATTTCCCTATGGCATTCCTTATATCTCTCCTTCGTCCATAATTCGATGGGCAGACCAGGTAACTTAAGCCAGATGAGATTATTTGTAGGGGTGTTATGCAAAGGATTATATCCAATATACCATTTGTGAAGAGCAAGGAAGCTTTTGCCGTGAACCCAAGGAAGGGTACTGATAGCTTCCAGATCTTGAGAACTTAGGAAATGAAAACTATACCAGTCCTTCATGAGTCTGACCATCGTGGGAATATATCCCAATAGGGAATTCCATTGAGAGCCAAGCCAATTTCTCATCTGAGCATCGTCCATAATAGGAAAATGCCAGCGACCTACTAGCGCTATGTTTTGGAGACTTGTTATTCGATCTGAGAGATAGACACTCTCTAAAGTAATAGCCGAGGGTAGCAGAATAGACTTTATGGGACATTTTTTAAATTTACAGCGCGAAATATCAGGTCTGACACCTTCCTCACGTGCCGACTGAGAAGCATGAGGGATTAATAAATTGGCCAGAGAGGATTGCCAATCACACGGGGTGACAGAATTCCTATGGTTTGATTCCGCCTCAGTGGTGGTCCGCACCCTAGCGGACGTGGCGGACACGTCAGATAAAATCTCCATGGGATAAAGGAGACGTCAGATGAACGGGCAGGTGATGCAATGATGCAATCAAGACTAAAATAAACTTTGAAAAGGATGCAAATAGCTTTAAATGGAAACAAACAGAACCGAGTACATTCCAAGTAAGGATGGAAATGGACCGGATATACGAAGAATTCCCATAACATGAAAGTTGACAAGATCTAAGCTGCAAAAGAGATGTTTTCGACCTTTATGAATAAAAAATACCTAAAGAGAGGACTGTCAACTAACAGAAATTAATAAGGGCATGGATCCATATCCAGAAAAGGATAAGATGACGGTTATATTGAGATAAGCGACGGCGATTTAAACATATACCCATGTGATATTGTACCTCAGCCAACGTCACTTCTCCCGCCCGTTCCCAGAAAATAGAAAGCAAAGGGATTTCCACCCCCCCCCCCCCGAAAAAACCAAGAAGATAAACAGGAAATTCAAGCACGCTGAAGGACTCATACACAGATGATAACAAAACCATAAAATGAAGGACTATAACTATATCTCAGGTTATGATTCTACAAGAAAATGAAGCAGCAATAACATCGATTACATTTGCCCCACCAATTCCCTATTTTGAATCTAAATTCTAAACATGGTCTAGATATCACACAGATATTAGAGATCTTAGCAATAGGGTTCAAGAACGATGCAAACTTGAATGGTAGAGCCTTTAGGTCCGAGAAAAAACTGAAAACCAGACAAAGACAAGCAATGTACCTATACTTCCACCCGATTATGGAGAAAAAATAGAACCAAACTATCAGCATACAGACTTCCTTTAAAATTACAGTCTCTGGATATACTCAAGGCCGAAAAAACATAATTAGAAGGACAGACATAAAAACTAACCTCTGAAAAACTCGAGAACCCGCAGTTGAAGCCGAAACGAACCCAAGCGACCGCCGTCAGCATACACTTCTTAGGCCGAGAATCATCCGCAGAACGATACTTGTTCTCAAGACAGCTCCAGTAGGAAAATGGGCAGACCCACTTAAACAAAGGTTGAGAAACTAGATAGATATGGAAAAAAACGCTTACTACAACTACCAGTAAACGACATGCGCACAAAACCGATTCAGGTTCAGAGACAGAAACTGGTAAACCCAAATGATAGAGCTGATACAAGTACCCAGCCACAGAAGGAACTGGTAATAACCCAAATGATAGGGCTGATACAAGTGCCAAGTACTCAAGGTTTCGGAGACACGGAATCCCACAGAGCGAGGAGAGGAAAGAAACTATGACCCAACAAAAAGCCTTGAGTTATACAAAATAGTATTTAAGCTGAGATAAACGGGGCACGACACATATCCAGACAGTTGGCGGGATGAGAGATAGCAAGGGATGACTACGAAACCTCCCCTGATGGTTAAGAGCACCAGAGGTCGCAGCCCATTGGGTCCTTCATCATTCGGCACTGTATCTCATTGGTAGCAAGGATGGACGAATCGCTGGTTCACGCAGGTTCGCTGGTTCCAGGAAGGTTCGCTGGATCCTATTGTTATTTAAAAAAATTTACTCAATATCAAAGACAAAAATAGAGACAAGGGTATTGATGCAAACCACGTAATAAATCAAGTTAAATATAAATGGTTTAGCTATCAATAATTTGGTATCACACATGATTTTAGAGGTCGCCAAGAATCATTCAAATAAAATTCTCTTTAACTTCATGCACAATAAAAAAATTATTCCAGCACAATATTCACATCCGCCATGATGAAGTAATTAATAGACAAACTCCATGGCCATACTTCGATGGGGCATCCAATGAAGATGGATCATGTGGAGGATGTCTCATTCTTTTTCTGAAAAAGCATCACTTCCTAACGTCTAAAATTGGTTTAGGCCAGGGCACCAATAATTATGCTGAACTTCTCTCTCTTAATATACTTCTTTCCTGGGCTCAGGAACATAACTGCCAATCCTCACAAATCTTTGGGCATTCACTGAATGTTATTAACTGGTTCAATGCCACTCAGTGATGTCACAATCACACCGTGCTTCCTATTTTCGAAGAAGTTTTACAGTAAAAACAGTTATTTGACCATGTATCCCACTGTCAGATCTACAGGGAAAGAAATTCTGAAGCAAATGTCTTGTCTAAAGAGGGCTCTCGACAGCACATGGGCACATGGTAGGTTCTAAAACATATAGATGGGAGGAAACATGAATATCAACACCCGTCTTTTATTGCAGCTTCAGCAATGGATCTGGGCCACTATGCATATTTTACAGCAGCAATTTCTTTTGCTGTATCTTCGATGATCAGGACATCTATCAGCAGGCATACATAGTTTATCATCTGATGTTTTATTTTGGGGATTTCTATGCTAGACTGATGCTATTTTTTGACTCTGACATGTATAAACTTCATGGACTGTTATATTTTTATGATGGCTGGGCTATTCTCTATTAACCTCCCGTTTCATGTATATTTTTTAGGTCCACGGGACAGCTGAAGAATGCTCTGTGTGGCATTTGCTATTTGGAAACTTTTAATACCTTAATAAAAAGTTACGTTTTTTCTTCAGAAACATATATATATAGATAGATATTCTGCAATAAAGTTTTTATCTCTCTGCAACATGAAAAGAAAAGAAAATCATTACCCAGAATCGACCCTTTGAGGAATCTAACTCGAAACAAATTAAAAAATAAATAAATAAATTATCTCAGGGTTTAAACTCACGACAGGATTTATACAGTTGAGGAGATCCACATTGGCTGTCGTCGAATCTCTGTGTAAAACCACGACTTGGGTCACACTCTATGCCCCCAAACACTCGTAGATTCGTTGTGTTAAAAATTTGCCCGGCCGGATGGTCTTGAACCGATTGGATTCGATTAAAGTCCTTGTCAATTTTGGCTGTGAACAGGGGCAAATATCAAATAGATCCAAAGAAAATTTGATTGACCAAGCAAGTGAAAGTCACTTGGCTGGTTCTACTTTCTGTGGATCAGCCTCGTATCTGTCCTGCCAAGCCTGGAAATCAAAAACCGGCAGATCGCACAAAAATAAACCTCTGCACAATGATGACCGAGAAGCTCGTAACCAAGTGGGAGATGAAAATAAACTTGTAAGAACTTAGCATATTATATCATCTTCATTGATTGGTCAGGTTTTAACAGTCAGCACGACACACCAAATAAATGATGACCAATGCTGTAGAATAAGTCGCCACGTATCATGGAATAAATTTCATGTTAATGAATTAAAATACCGAATGTGAAAAATCGACAGCGATATCATACGGTTTGAATGTTAGATTGATCTGTCTGCCAGTAAGTAGTGCCTTGGGAAGCCATCGTGTCAAAACGCAGGAACGGAATAATCTAGAGAGATTTCTATGGTTGCCATTAGATTTTGGAAGTTTTTGCTAATTGCAGTGTTTATCATGTTTTCCTTTAGGGAAACAAAATATTCTTTATTCAGTTCTTTCATGCTGTCTTGGAAAAAGATATTAAAAAAATATTATCGCTGGAGTTCAGCATCCCTACTTTTGCGATGCTGGGAAGGTGGAGTGGCCCATCGTGTTTGACCAGTCGCTTGTATGGTTTATTTTGACGGGGGTAGTTAAGGTTAAGGGTAGGTGGTTTACAAAATGGTTCTAAAAAATTAAAAAACATCTTACAAGTATGTAATTAAAGGATTTTTTTTTTTACAAACATGGATAGTGTGTATCAGCAGCTGTGTATTTTGAGATTGAAAAAAAAACTTCTAGATTGAATGATAAAAATACATTTAACTCATTCTCCTTTTATACCATGCCATCAAACATTAAACTTTCGCAAGAATTAACAAATCACTTAGGGTTACCACTTAACGCTTTGCCAAGATTGGAAACCAACACCTTTCGAAATCTTTGCTTTGCCTGTAGTGCCTGTCGTGGAAATTGACGGTGGAAGAGAATGAAAATCGCATAACGAATGTCTGCAAGCCCAGCGAACTAGTGGCACGGTATCACCCTCAGAGGGACTAACAGTTGCCGCGATGTCACAGCCAAATGGAACGGATGAAGGCTCACATGTGACCAGGGCAATTATCGGGCAACATGTGATATCAGGATTTGTCAGACGATCAAATGGACATCGATGGAGAGGTGTGGACATGCATCGGTTAGACCACATCAAACACGCACGCTGAAGAGTAGGAATCGGACACTTCACTTTTAGGAGTTGTCTATAATGAGATTTTTTTGGAGATTCTGGTGACGGAATTTGGCGGAGGAAATTGAGGTTAAATCTTGATTTGTTGCAGTTAAAATGGTTTTTTAACTGCATATTTGGATTCAGCATCCTGAAAAACCCATGGGGCACTTTGATTGTGCAGAAACTAGCTATCAAACTTGCGATTCCAATAAATTGCTGCCGGATTTTGACCAGAAAGGCTTCCAAAAAGTCTCATTATAGACAACTGCTCACTTTTATGGGTGGGTGAGGAGTCTCAAGAGTTTGACTTGAAGCACATTATAAAAATTCAAACTACTACTATTATTGGTGGGATTCAAAACATGTGTCTTAAACCATTCTTTTATTACAAAATATAAATTATGTTTTAATTATAAAATGATCAAGTTTCATTTTATTGATAACGGTTTATTACTTTTTAATTTATTACAGAAATTTATTTAAAAAATGCATTTCCCAAAAGTGCCATCTTCAGGGTACCGAAACGAAAAATAGGGTTGGGACAGCGTTGGTAGGTTAATCTTTTGCTGGGTTGATGAGCAAGTTAATCTTTTGTGAGAGAGAGCTTGTGGAGTCATGAGACCTTGGCAAGTCTGCTGCTATCAGCCCTAACCTTCCTGAAATTCCTATTAGGAGTGTTTCATGGGTTGTGAGTCTTTCGTTGTGGCACCCTACACTCAATCTGTTAGGTCGAAGGGCAGAGATTAAATTTTAATCTTGTTGACCCTGGTAGGAGGTTTAAAAAAGATAACCCAACAAGGTTGGGTGGGGTTATATGAGGAGGTTATGTGTTGGGGTTTTTCGCCGAATATTGCAGGGGTTAATATCCCATAAAGGCCGAAGGCTTAGTTGTTGGAAAGCTGAAACCAAAAGTTTAAACTAAAAAAGAAAGAAGCAGAGGGTGGGGTCAAAGGGGTACCATGTCGGCGGGGTCAAAGGGGCTGAGGGTTCAGGAACACAAGCAGAGGTTCTGGTGGCCGAAGGGCAGAGATTAAATTTTAATCTTGTTGACCCTGGTAGGAGGTTTAAAAAATATAACCCAACAAGGTTGGGTGGGGTTGGTGGATGTTTGGTTGGAAGGTGGGGTGATGGGGTTGGTGGATGTTTGGGTTGGAAGGTGGGGTGATGGGGCCCCATCAGGGAGGGGTCTCCCATCAAGGAGGGGCCCCATCTTACTATATGATCATTTTGGCCCTCTCCTGGTTAAGATGGTTGTTTTG
>APFE030732070.1:134318-147689 GCA_000404065.3 Pinus taeda | reverse complement strand
TTTGGGGTGGATTATTATCCTATGTGATGTAATTAATGTACTTTTATGACACTTTTACACTTATTTACCTTCTCTAGAAGATTCATTCATGAAATAGCATGCATTTAATGAATGAATTGGTTTCCTAGCTTATAGAGGCAAGTTGTTTTGACTACCTAGTTTGTAGTGCTAAGTTTAGAAGTGGTTGAAACAACTCCTAGGATAGTGAGCTCGACCCATGGAGGTAGGGAAAGAGGTTAGATGATCTATATTATGTACTTTCTTGCTCATTTTCATGGTTGGACTCTTGAGGGAGAAGCTATCATTGTATTATTTCACTGTATCTCTGCAATTTTTGGCTAAGGAGGGCCATGGTTTTGCAGTCCTTTTTTGGATTCTTGTGGTTACATGTATTGATGGTGTGTTTCTCTATATACCTGTAAGTGTGTTATGTGAATCATTTTCTTTCTTTTCCTTCTGCACATTAAGCAAACGAAGTGTTAAAGTAAGAATTCATGACTGTCATGCTCTGCTTTTAAGTTTGTTTAATTTCAATGTTTTCTACTGTTTAAGGAGAATTCAAAGTTATTGTTTTCTCTCCTTAACTCCTCACCTGTCATTCCTAATCATCCACCTCAATCAAAGGCATCAATACTGTCTCCTACCTCACCCCAAAGAACCCCCTGCAGAAACTGTGTCCAATCCCCGTGCCCAAAATTGCCATCCCCTCAATTTGCCACCAAAAACCCTAAAAACCCCAAAATCAATCTTTTTGATCAGTTTACTAGCCTAATATCAATTTTACCTTATTGGTCATCTCATCTATTGGAGATTTTACTGAGATTGACCGTAGAGAGCCTTCTCCTGCCCCGTAGGGCTAGCTACGAGGCTAAATGGTTTGATGTTGCCTTGAGGTTTGCCTTTTTCAGCCTGAGGTGAAATTTCAAGCGCTAACACTAGGTTCCAAAGCTTATAACCCTTTAAACAATCTTTATACCCAATAAAGATGCACTTTTCAGTTTTACTATCCAACTTGGTTCATTTCTCCTTTGGAACATTTACATATGCATCACATCCAAATACCCTCGGATGTGAAAGAGAGGGTTTCTTACTAGTCCATACCTCTTGTGGAGTTTTATCCTCCAACGCTGATGAAGGTGATCTATTCAAACTAAGTAACATGCTGTCTCCGCCGCCTCTACCCAAAATTCCTATCCTAACCCGACACCACTGAGCATGCTTCTTGCCCTTTCCATCAATGTCTTATTCATTCTTTCTGCAACTCCATTTTGTTGAGGTGTATATGGAGTAGTCTTCTACCGTGCTATACAACACTTCTTACAGAATTCTTAATTCCTTACTGCAAAACTCTCCACCGTTATTTTTCATCAGCACCTTTATCTTCTTCTCTGTCTGGTTTTCCACTAGAGCCTTGAATTCTTTAAACATTTCAAATACTTCAGATTTATTCTTAAGGAAATATATCCATGTATTCCTTGAGAAGTAATCTATAAATGATACATAGTACACAGATTTACCCAGTGATGGAACCTTCACAGGTCCAAACACATCACTATGCACAAGCTCTAATATATGTTTCACTCTCTTACCACCAGAGGGGAAACTCACCCAATTATGCTTCCCATATACACAATCTTCACAGAAATCATAATCCAAAGAGCTATTACTCATACCTTCTACCATACCTTTAGGCGACTTGGTGCGAGGTGAGTGGCAGAGGTGTCGTGGTGGGGACACAGTAAAGCGGGTGAGGGGAAGGCAATTTTAGAGGGGGTAGAGGTTGGTAAGTAGTATTGCAAGGGGGGGTGTGAAATAAGGAGTGGGTGTCATGTAGGGATGCGGCCCGGTGGAAGAAACAACCTTTTTGGACCCCCCCTCCGACGATAAAGGTAGGATGGAGAGGGGGGTTGAAAGTAAATGTGGGTCGTGGCTCGGATGATCCCGATGCTCTGACAGTGATGTCCTTTACCAAAAACGACAAAGAAACCTTCATCCATGTGCTTTTTATGCTTTTATTTTGAACATAGGATAAAGGTTAAATATGAAATATATGAAAACACTTTATCCTATCATGCATGTTTTGCCTTTTTACAATGTCGTTAAACTTAAGATAAAATGGTGTATAAGCATACTTATAAAAACAATTATTTTACCTACCCTTAACTAAACTAACATTTTATTTTTCTAAAGGGTACACTTAGACTAGCAAACCCACATTATTTTTTTTTATAAAAAATGAAAAACTATCTAAATCCTATCACGTATTTCTCCTATTTGTTGGGTTGTGTTATATTCTTTCCACGACTAGCCCATGTAGTTAATAGGGGGGTTAGAAGGGGAGTGGAGCCCCCCCTTCGTTGTGCTGATTGCGCAGCGGGGGGAGTCACAGGGGGTTTAAGGGGTGTAGATAACCCCGCTCTATGGGGTCTGGGGTAGCGCCCTAGAAAATTTTGGTTTTGGACCCTATGTTAGGTTGGGCGGACCTACCTATGGTTTTGTGCATGATTTTCGCACATGGTTTTGGAGGCGATGGTTTTTGGTCCATGGTATTGGATGCTTTGGAAAGTATAAATATGTATTGTAACATTGAAAGGAACATAATAATGAAAAGTCAAGCTGGTAGTCCCGGTTTTGGGATCCAGGGGAAAATCTATGTGTATATGTGTTTTATGTGTTATGCTCTCGCATTGTTTATTTTCTGTGTTTTAGAATTCGTATGCAGGTAATTTCTGTACAAGTTTAAAACCTACATTTGGTATCAGAGTTGTTTTTGGCTTCAAGGGGATGCCTTTACTGCCGAGGGGATTCAATCGGGCCTATGGTAAACCCTGTTCAGTGGGAGATCTGCGAGATTGATTCTGGTGGTGAAATAAGATGGTGAGAAGTGGAAAGATAGAGATCGAGAAATTTAATGGTTGGAGTTTTGAGTTGTGGAAACTCAAGATGGAGGATCTGTTGGTGGATAAAGATCAGTGGATCGCGGTAGAACCAGGTACTAAACCAACGAGAGTGTCCGATGAAGAATGGAAGAAGTTGGATCGAAAGGAAAAGAGCACAATAAGATTGTATGTCTCAGATTCAGTATTGTTGAATGTATCCAGGGAAGCTACGACGAAGGCTTTGTGGGACAAGTTAGGGACGTTGTACCGATCTAAGTCTATAGTGAATAAACTTTTCATACGGAAAAAGCTATATAACCTGAGGATGAAATATGGAGACTCAATGACAGAGCATCTGAATGAATTTAATACTGTAGTAAGTCAGTTAGCATCTGTTGATATTAAAATTTTAGATGAATATAAGTGCATTAGTTAGTTGTGTTCTCTACCAGATTCATGGGATAGTATGGTTATTGCAATAGGTAGCAATGTAACTGCCTTGCAGTTTGATGAAATAGTCTCATCCTTGCTGACGAAGGAGATGAGACGAGAAAATATGGAGAGCCAAAATGGTGATGCCTTATCTATACGAGGACGGTCCCAGAATAGAAACAAAACTAAGTCATCGAGTGAGAGATCTAAATCTAGAGGGAGATCTAAATCTCCAGGAAAACCTGTAAAGGTGGTTTGCTAGAAATGCATAAAGGAAGGGCAGTACAAAATGGACTGTAAATCTAAAGCTCCTGACAAAGGTGTTAGCACTTGAGATTTCACCTAGGCTGAGATAGACAAACCTCAAAGCTACATCAAACCATTTCACCTCGTAGCTAGCCCTACGAAGTATGAGAAGGCTCTCTCGGGTCAAACTCGGTGAATTTGTCAATAGGATGAGTTGACCAATTAGGAACAAGGATTTTAGGCTAGTAAACTGATAAGGGGGGGTTGATTTAAAGTTTTTGGGTTTTTTGGTGGCAATTGGAGGGAGTGCAATTCAGGGTGCGGGGATTGAGCTCAGTTTTTGCAGGTGGGTCTTTGGGGAAAGGTAGGAGTTTATGCTGATGCATTTAGCTGGAATAGATGATCAAAGAGGAAAGAAGAGAAGCTAAAGAGGGCAAACAATGAATTTGAATCCTCTCTAGATAGTGGAAAACATAAATATTAAACAAAATTGAAAGCTGAGCATGACATGCATGAATTCAAACTTTATCACTTCTTTTGTTTAATTAGCAGTAAGAGAATAAGAGATGGAAAACATAAAAACACTTACAATGACAAGTAGGAAACACACCATTAACACAATAATCCACAAGAATCCACAATGAAGTCTGCAAAACCCTGGCCTTCCTTTTCCTCAAATTGCAGAGATACAAGTAGAAAATACAATAGAGCTCCTCCCTCAAGAGTCCAACCATGAAAATGAGTAAGAGAAGGCATAATATAGAAGGTCTAACTCCTTTCCCCACCTCTAGGGGTCGAGCTCAGCTTCCTAGGAGCTGTTGCAACTAATTCTAAATTAATCACTAGATAATAGGCCAGCACAACAACTTGCCTCTAAAACTTAGGAAACCTATCCATGCATTAAATATTTACCATTTACATCAAAAAAACTTCTAGAAGTGGTCAAGAAGAGTAAAAGTATCTAAGTGCCATGAAATTTACACAAAAATCCATCATTTACATGCCTCAAAAGTCAACCAAGGTGAAAACAGTGTTTTGCTGGCCGAACTGGTCAAAACTGGCAAATTTCCCTGAGTGGTCGCGCCTTTGACTTTGACTGGTCGCGCGCATTGGAAGCTTTTTTTGAGGGCCTTCCCGGTGTCCAAATCAGGTTCAAGATAGCTTGTTGGAAAGGTCTGGGAGTCTACTTTCCAACCCAATTGGAATTTCTGAATTTGGAGTTGATTTGACCCTTCAAAAGTCATTTCTCCCAAGGCAGCTTTTTGCAACTCAAAAAAGGGGCAGAAAGTCAAAATTTGCATGTATTTTGAGCTTTTGGGAGCTCAAATCTTCACAAAATTTGAAACCCTTCCATAGGCAAGTGTATCTTTGCATGAAAATTCCAAAAATGTAGAGTTTCCCCGTTCTGAGCTGTCCTCATGATGGTCGTAGACTGCCTCCAGGCGCTCGGCGCACGCGGTGAGCACCACTGCAATAATGGCCAAAAACTGTAAAATTCCCAAAAATGCCAAAAATGCCTCAAAATTATCAAAATTTCTTGGGTTTGCTGCTAGGAGGAAGATAATGAGTATCATGGTGAGTGAGATAAGCCTCAGCCAAGATACGGAGCGGGTTAGTCTTCTTCTTCCTCTTGCGGACCTCGGACAACCTTCTTTGGAACATTTTCATCTTTGCCTTGCAAACATGCATCCTTGCCCAATAATGGTTTTTCATGTTCCTTAGCAATTTGTTGTTTCGATTGGCCTTATCCAACAGCCTCTCTAAGTGTCTATTTACCCGGATAAGCATGGATTCCCTCTCCTTGGGCAGCAAGTCACCGGGCCTCCTATAGTTGATGACTCGATCACTTCGAATCCTCCATAGCTCATCCAACTCTTTCTCATCCTCAAGCTATTTGTTTCGCTGCTCTAAATATTTGATTATCCATTTTGCCATCAATAATTGTGTTTGCAGTGAATGAATCTCAGTGCTTTGCTCTCGGATGATATCCTTGAGCTCTGTGCTAGGAGAACCGGTGTCAAGATCAATAACCGGATCACCTGACCCTCTCTCCTCAATCATGGGCTGCTTGCCCCTCTCGGCTACCTGTGCTGCTGTCGGCAACGAGGCCCCTTCCACCTGGTGTGGAGATAACACTCGCTAATCTGATGATGATGACGAGACCCCTTCCACCTGCTGTGGAGAAAATACTCGTCGAGCTGCTGCAAACAAGGTCCTATGACCTCTCTGATATGTACACTACAGTGGGGAAACAACATGTCTCGGCACAATAATCTTGTGCTAGTGTGATGGACCTCCCTCCTCATGAATGGCCTCTGGCTCTAGCTGTGGCTGTGGTGGCGCTGTAAAGACCTCATGAGAAATGAAGTCTGCCCATGGAATGCCCTGTTGACTCAACTGATGAGAAACAACGAGCTGAATGAGACCATGATGGCACAAACTCCTATGCTGCTGAAATGGAGACTGCCTCTGAAACACAGACGCCATCCTCTGAATGTCCTGGAAGAAGAAAACCGGGATGTTCATCATCATCACTCGGGTAAAGTGCATCAACAGGCGAATGTGACAAGAGAAGACCTGTGAAAATATTCCCTCGCATGTAAAGTAATGCATGATAAGCTGCATGACTGAAGCATACTCCGCCCGGAGGAATCTGAAAGGAAAGACCCCTGACAAGTGACTCACAAATGCTGGCCTGACATATTGCTCAAAATAAACAAAATCCAGCATTTTGCGCTTGGGCCACACCTCTCCCACATTTGGTATCCCGGTAGCCTCTGAAATCATCTCCGGAGATAGTACAAAATTCACCCCTGCAAGAGTGGCCTGCCCATCATGAAGGTGCAAAACAAATAAACGTGCCAACTCCCTGTGATGTTGAATCTGAGCAAGCCTCATACAGAACTGAAAACATGACATATAGCGGAAACCATTCATGGCCAAAGGACAGGCCTGCAATTCTGCCAAAGAAGTGGGTTCCTGTCTCCTATGATGACCACCTTTGCCCCCCTTACGAGGCCTCTGCTGTACCTCCACCTCTGTAGATGATGAATGGTCATCACCTTGCTCATAAGTCTTGGTATCTGACATGGTTTTGGAGCAAGATGGGCAAACTGAAGGATAAATTGAACTGCTACCTCTGCCTGCAAAAATGTTGAGAAGTACGCTGTTTTCAAGGGGAAAAAATCATAAGGGAAATATTAGGGGAGGGATTTTTAATAAGGAATGGGAAAATATATAACAACAGGGATTTTTAAGGGATAATTCACAAAATTAAATACATCATCTCATCTTCCATCATTAGGAAATCATTTGCAATGAAACACTTTATTAGGATTTAATCATAGGGGAATAAGACTTCTTTTACATCTTGTCATAAGGGGAAAAGGGATCTTAATTGAACAGGAATTTAGGGAAGGGGTAGAGAGGAAAACATGGCTTAGTTTTGGGGAGACACAGCAATATTCTTTTGCAGACAATAATTACAGCAATATGTCCATTTTTATACATATACACAGCTGCATCTTTCTTGTTTTTTCTATGGATATACAACAGCAGCATGCCTTCTTTTTTTCAATGACTATACACAGCAATATCTCTTTTGTTCATATTTGGTCATTTTGGCATATTTTGCTCTTTTTCTTTTTACATAACATTTTTTATATTTTCTGTTATTCATTTGTTTTCCTTGCTATTGTTCATTTAGTTGGCTTGATGTGTGGAGGGTATTAGGGTTTGGGTAGAATGCATGAAAGGGCATTAGGGTTTTGTAAAGAGTTTTGGGAAGGGATAGGGTTTTAGGAATTTGGGATGGGAATTTAATATTTAGTGCAAATGAAATAGGAGATAGATATATTACAACATTTGTGAATTGAATTTCATAGGAAACAAGGAGGGAATAAAGAGGGACTTAAAACCTTGAAAAAACACATAAACCCTAGCATAATGCCTACATTAGCAACAGCCCAAATTAATCCATTCTCTTGCAATCTTAAATGATAAAACCATTATACACATCATTATTTCATCATCCCTTAGCATCATTCATGAATTTAGAGCCTACCTTGATTGATTTAGCACTTAGGAGGGCGATTTGATCGATTTGGAGGGTTTCTGGACAAAACAGGCCGAGTGGTCGCGCCCCTGCTCTGAGTGGTCGCGCCCCCTCTGAGTGGTCACGCCCCTTGGGAAAATGCACTGTAGAAGTGGCGCTGAGTGGTCGCGCTCCACCCAACTGGTCGCGCACCTAGTTTGAGTGGTCACGCCCCCTGAAAATGAACCAAATTTGCTGCAAGTCGCCCTTCTTGACCTCTCACTTGTTTTTGCAAGCTTGCAAATGCATAATGAGGCTATGTAGAAGGAAATTTAGTCTTTATAGGCCCAAATTTGAAAAAATTAAATCACCAAACCCACTTTCTAATGTTTTTTTCTTTGACATTCACTTTAACACTGTTTTAAGTTCACTTTGCCTGAATTTGATCTGTTGAGTGCTTTAACTCCGTTCTTTTTGCAGGTTGACTATCTGATGGACTCTGGTGAGGAAACCAGGGTTATTGCCGACATTCTGAAGACTTTTGAAAATTTTCCTTATTTTTGCAAATTTCACATGACCTTGGGTTTAAAAACAGAGTTTTTAAATCCAAGGTATAAATGAGCTGTAGCTGATGAAAAATATCAATGGAACATATTTACATACCTCCTTCCGGCTTGCTGGGGACTATTAGACCTTTGACTCATGACCTTGCAGTGATTTTGACCAAAACCCTAGACCTAAGACTTGGGATTTCAAGACAAAAAATAAAAGAAGTGTAACACAAGCTCATTCAAATGATATGACCTGATCCAGCAAAGCCAAGAAGGGAACAAAGACCAGCTCCTCCATCAGTGTTGTGGCATGCCTAACGGGATGCAAAACTGATACTGATGAGACACCTACCTATGCATATGCAAAGAGCTTTTGATCACCGATGGAGGGCTCAAGACCGACACTAACACCACCAAGGATCAATGCAACAGTGACATCCCCATTAGGATGTGAGGAGTTATGTCACTTAAATTTACCAAGACAATTTAGAAGATGAATAACATCATAGTGGGTTCACTAGTAAAGTGGTAGATACATTGACACATGTAGGATACCAGACGATATAGGTTGGTACAACAACAAGAAGTGGTTTCCAGTGGTGCACAGTACAATATTATGCAGAGGAGTGCAAGGATACATGGTTTCTTGCAATAGTGTATGATGTTGCACAATAGGATTTTGGAGCGCTACCTCCAGGGAGACCTCCTGATAAGGACATCAAGCATACCATTGGGCTTGGAATACCCAGGATTGGTGATGGGATGGAAGAGAATCTAGGAGCATCATGTCTTCGATCAAGATATCAACAAATTAGAGATGGAGAGGGGGACATTCACAGGACTACCCTCGGGTGTCTGTATCGACTCTTGCTAATACCCTTGGGGACATATACACCTGTCACTCTCTAGTATTTCTTATAGTTGTGGGGGGTTGGTTGTTTCCCCTTGATGCTCTCATCTTGAGTAGCAGGACATGAGAGGATCACTTGAGATAGTTGGATGAGACGCAAAGCATCATGGACATGAGAGAGACTTTCTAGTTAAGGTGTATGCTTGGTGCACAAGTTGACGAGTACATGCTTAGGGATGGCATGGTCTAGTGCAAAGGTAACACATGTTCCAACCCTGAGTACACACTTGTGGATATGGTCATGAAGGAATTGCATGAGACACCTTCGACAAGACATTCTGAGGCATCACATGAGCATGAGGCACAACGAATGGTAGACCTCTTTTACAAGAGGGTGGGTAGGTTCCAAGTAGTATATGGGTACATCATTAGGAGAGAGGATAACAGAGTTCGTTATGTGATCTAGCAAGATCATGGTGGTTTAGCATGCACCGCGTTGATTCTTGATGCTTGGTGCCCATCTATTGATTGCATACAGGGATCATAGACGAGACACAAATGGGTTCCAACAATTATCAATACTACACAACAACAATCAGTAGGGGTTGGGAGTTGTAAACTTCTGATTTGTTTGTGGGAACTAGGGATCTAGTTGATTGATGAATCACTCCACATTTTGAGTAGGGTTATGACAACGATTGATCTAGTTCATTCTTGGGTTGATGTGTGGGAGGTCTTTACCCATGGTGAGGCAAGTTTTCATTATTATTGCTCAACAGTAAGGCTAGCCATGAAGGTAAGCTCTAAGATTATTGAGTTTCCATGGCAGGATGGCCTCTATGGGCATGGCTTTAGTCCTTACTGATATGGTGGCTAAGAGTTACATGAGAGTTTGATTCAGTATGGGAATCGTAGACTGACATTTATGAGTAGATTATCACAGTGCCCACATGGTGGTTTCTCTTGGAGACTTGTGTGGAACCCTGGGATTAAAGGGCTTGACAATTCAACTACCATTAGGAGTAAGTTGGTCTTTACAGGGGGATATAACTTAGATATTCCATTAGACCTCAATTTTGAGGAGAGTGTTTCAATTCGTAGTGATTCGTTGATGTTGTGGGGTGCCTCACTAGCATGGCAGTATAATCAATAAGAGGAGATCATAGTTAGTTCATGTCGACAAGGATATTTTTTGTAGGAGTTGGATTGTATCTTCAACAATTCATTGTTGAAGTACACGAGATTGGTTCCCTAGTAGAGAAACTTCTTCAGTAGTTGACTAGGATTTTGTATCATTGAGATGCTCTACTTGTTGGCAACATGCATAATACTTTTGGTGTGTATACCTTATTAGACGGTGGATGGAGCAAGGAATGCTTCACATTGACCAAGATGATTTGGGACCCTAGTATCATGAGATTCATTCGTTTTGAGATGGTATAGTGGCCTAGAGTGGCTTAGTGGCACTTTTGGGATCTTGGTATTAGTTTGGATCAACTTGTGGAGCAACAATATATGATGGCATTGCTTGAGGACAAGCAATTTTGGGGAGGGGAGACTATAATGTCCCCAATTTTTGGATTGCCTTGTGGTGAGATTATGAGAGGTTTCCAAATCTTATGTTAGCTAGGTTACAAGAGAAAGATTACATTATTGGTGGGCATAGAGGGTTTTGAGGAGTTTTATGGGGATCAATTAGGATCATTTTCCATCTTTCATCATCAAGATTAGTTATGCATAGTTTGACCTTGGTTCCACTGCATTTTGAGGATTTTCGTAAAACAAAGTTATTAACATGCATATTTTAATTAATTACGCTTAAGGTGTTGTTCCATGCTAATTATTTGGAGAAATGCCTTAGTGTAATAGATCGTTGGAATTTGGATGAAAAGATCTACAAGACAGGACGATGAAAAGGGTCTTTGGGAGGTCGGTGCGATCATGGTGGTAGTTTAAGCATTTTTTGGAGATATAAGTGTCTTTAACTAGTAATAAAAAGCCATTTATTAAATTAAAAGGAGAAAAAATAATTTTTATCTAATGGGTAAATAAAATGGGGCAAAAGTCAATTGGAGAAAAGGAGGAAAATACCCTAAGTGGCTTATTAATAAAATAATAAAAGGAGATTTCTAGAAGATTCGAGATAATCTTATAAAAGGGGAGAGTAGACCATTTCTCTACTATTCCGATTTGTGATTATTCTCTTGATAATAGATTGGGGCTCAAGCAAGTCTAGCTCAACGGTTTTAGGTGAAGCTCTCTAACCTATTTTGTTGGACTTCAAGTGCCATGCTAGCTGATTCTTCGCTAATTTCGGTGGACCTTGAGTGTCACCTTAGTTGGTTTGTTGAGAAATCATTTAGATTTATCATTTGAGCTACATTGCAGATGATTTGGGAGCAATTTTTGTGGGCTGAGTGTATATCCATTTTCCAAAGACATTTGGAGGCCGAATTGTTATTTCTTTAGGAGGTAGAATTGTTGGTGTTGAGGATATCAAATTACACATCTTGGAGGTCGAGTTTCATTAGCTATTCAGAATGTCGAGTTTGTTTGTTGATATTGTTTGTCAGAGCTAATATTTATTTGATGGGTTTCTATCCATTTTGTCAGAGCTAATATTTCTTTGTTGGGATTCTATCCATTTTTCCTTGGCTAATTTTTATCTGCTAGGGTTTTAACCATTTTGTTAGAGCTTATATACATTCATCGAGGATATATCCATTTGTTGAGGATATATCCATTTTCAAGAGTTGGTATTCATTTGTTGGTGATTTATTCATTTTGTTGGAGTTGAGCATTTATGTAGAGAGGCTAAGTTCTCCTTTGATGGGATGAATTGCTTATACTTCTTATCTGGGGGAACAGAGTTCATCTACTTTGTGAGGTCAATTTTATCTTCTTTGGAAGGTTGAATTTCATCTTCCTTTGGTGACTAGGTTGCATTTTCTTGGAGGCTGAGAATACTATTTGTTGGGCTGAGTTATCCTCTTTTATTAGGTCGAACTGTTTGTGGAACAAGTTTCTTCTTAGTGTGCCAAATTCATCACTATTTACATGTCGAGTTGATTGTTGGAGCTACATTCAGGTTCATGGAGTAATTTGTATTGTAAAATCCTCCATTCAAGTTAATAAAATCATTGGTTACACCTCATATATTTTTTGTTGTGCAATATTGTTACTCTCTCTACAAAGTGTTTCACGAAATGTTTGTTCACTAAATGATTGACATAAGGCATCAAAGAAAATTTTAAAAAATTGTGGTTTTTAATAACATAAATTAGTTTTGGTACATTACATCTCTCCATTCTATTTCTATTTTCCCTCCAAATATGGATTAGATACCGATGAGTGGGTTTTCCCTACAACATTGCTTATAATTGCTATAATAAGTGGAAGGAACCAAAATAAGTAAACCTCATGCATTCCATACTTGGCTGGAAAGTTAAACTAAGAATAAGTTGTAGAAATTTTGAATAATTTAACACATATTCAATGGAGATTATCCTGATCATGTACTATTGCGGAAAACATACACAATACATAAGCTCCTCTACGTTGATCATCAATATAGCAGCATCAATAACAATAAAAACATCAAGAGCATTCACACATTAACACAGTGTGTATCCCGGGGAAAGCATCTCGCTAAAAACCCCAACTATCTGTATATTAATGATTGAGTCATGTAACATTACACAGCATAATACTTCTCACAAGTATCTCCACCTCTGTTACACACAATACAGCTCAGATCTGATCTCCAATTCTCTTCCACTGCTTGCCTGCCTCTACTGCGCAATCCTGCAAGAGAATACTGATGATGAATGAATGATTCAAATTCGTATTTCCCTTGGATATACCACGCAATCCTCATTGGCAATACTCAATCCATTGATTGTGCAAGATCTGGTGCACAACTATAGTCACAACTGATAGCAATCTGATTCTCTACCACCTGTCCTTGTTGAACTGAACATGCACTGACATGCAACTGAGTTAACTGATGTATTCATTAGTTGTATTATGAGTTAATAACTTGTGAATTAATTAATAACTAATTCACCCAACTCTTCTCTAGTCTATTTGCCAGTTAGACTAAATACAACCAGTTTAACAAAGCTAAACTGAACACAACTCCATCAACTGCACCTCCAGTCCACTAAACTCAACTCACTTGAGTTCTAACTGAAGTCCTGCATGCAAATATTAGTCATCCCATAGTTAACCACGTATTTCCTTCTGGGATCTGCATGTACCACATCCGTAGCTCATCCTGAAGTGCTCCAAGAGAATAAGACAAAGTTTATAGTCTAAATATTATTATGAGCTAATAATATTTGACTGTTCTATATTTAGACTGAGCAGTCACTCCGCTGG
>APFE030732070.1:96737-128316 GCA_000404065.3 Pinus taeda | reverse complement strand
AATAGACTTGCGCCAAAAATAGCCTGCGGGCCCACTTAGTGAAGGCGACTCTTTTCACTAAGCTCCATCATCTTGTTGCAATCTCAACATAAGTTATAAAGGAAAGTACAAAATACTAGTAGAAGTGGGCATTCACAAATGCACAACATTTGTATGAAAAGTTTATTTACTAAGCAAGTTTATTGTTAAAATAAAAATAAAAACTAGAAGCATCTTTCACATGTCAGAAACATAATCTATGTGTAATGACCATTAATCAAACAATCAATAACACAATTTTTTAAAATGACACAATATTAAAGGTGTCTAATTTCTCTTGAGGCATCTAATTTCTCTTCTGATGTAGAAAAGTTTCGTGAAAGTGAGAATAGAGTGTCTTATTTTTATATCCCAATTAGATATGTCATTGTTGATGTAAAGTAGGAATTCAACAACTCTATTATAAAATGTTCGATGTAGAATCAAACCGTAGCGATTAGGTGTCTAACAACCCTCCTAAAAGGTTGTCTACTACACAAAAACTATGTCAAATTCCTTGTAGAAAGGTATAAAGTCAAGGTAATAAGAAAAAAAATTAAAATTAGTTCTTGACTCTGCACAATGAAATAAAGTACAATTTCATGCTCCATGTATAAAGACACAAGCTAACCAAGAAATGGAGTTCTAACTTACCTACACCAAGAGCTTAAGTTACAATCAAGGTAAATGGATCCCATAAGGGAGCTTATGAAGAAGACAATAGGAGTCAAATTAGAACTAATTAATGCCACACCTGCACAAAGAAAAAAGAGAGTGGAAATGAGAGTAAGGTGAATCTTTTTTCATGCTCCTAGCAAAGTAGAGTAGAAGTAGTGAGTAAATATAATTTTCCATGAAATGCTATGTTATAGTACCCACACCCTTAGGGTGCTTCAAAGCGTTAAAATGCTTACATCTATGTAAACTAAGCACCATCAAATTCAGAGTAAGAATATAAAAAACCATACTTAAGTCATTTAATAATATTATTACAATTTATTATATTAACATTATTTTAATAATAATAATAATACAACCATTAATATATTGGCTTATAATAGCCTTTTTACGATTTTCACTTATGGGATGACTTTTAAAGGCTAAATTTTGGATGTACAATTGATGAACTACATTAATGTATTCTTTGTTTCCTTAATGAAATTACTATTTTGTTTTTTTTTGAAAAAATACTATTATAATACTAAGATATATATTATATATTAATATTAATACTATTATTAAGAAGATATAAAATATTGATATCAATATTACTATTAAAATAATATCAATGTAGACTAATCAATCATTAAGGATTTTGTAAGTTGAGAGGTCTACAACATTATATGGTAGGTATTGGGTAAATCGTGTTTGAGAAGAATATGAGCAATATGGAATTATGATAATGTTTGGTCACTGTTTAACTATACATATATGCGTAAAATAGATGGGGTTGAGCAGGGGGGAGAATTGATGTGTGGTGGATGGTTTATCTTACATTTGTCTAAGTAGCAGTATTTTCATGTCAGGATGGGTTTAGGGAGGGGATTAAACAATTTGACAAAATTGCTTTCTCGCCATTCTTTAATGAATTTTGCATGAGAAAAAAGATGTGAACAACTTCAAGTTTTTGGTGATGTTTTGTTGGTTATAAACTGGGTCAATGAGATTCAACAATGTCACATTCTACTTATTTCTCACATTCTGGAGGATTCACAAAGGATCAAGCACATTTAGTTTCTTTTTCTTGCATCAACATTTACCGCGGGCACACGAAGGAAGCATATAGGCTTTCTAAGGAAGGCCTACAACTTGATCGGGGGTTGTGGCTCATAAAAGAATTCCTGAGCAATGAACACTTTCAATTCTATCACAGACCCTACATGGATGACCAAATACCTCAGATTTAGTTTTCTATTTCGGTGACTCTTTTTATATTTTGTTAGTTTTGATATATACCATTAAATGAGGCCTCATAGGATGTATCTGAGATTGTTTATATGATTGACATTGTAACAAGTTTATTATTTGATGTAATAGGACTATATAAGACCCATGAGGTTAGGACATGTATTTTTTGAATATTTTTTGGATAGTTGTTTCAGCCGTCGAGAGCATCTAGGCAGATCCTTCATATATACACTTGGTTGTGTATATACAAAATGTATTTTGTTTAAATTACGATTTTTACCTAGTAAAAAAATAGATCGCCCTTGTATCATCAAGATTGTCTTGTATGCTTATTTCACAAACCTATCGAGATTTTTTGAGATATGTTATTTTTCAATAATGCTTCTTCGACTAATTGGTACCCTACATAATCTAAATGTGTTGGTACCCTGCATAATCTAAATGTGTTTAATGGTGGTTATTTTTGTGTCATTGATGACCTATATATATATATATATATATATATCATCAAAGACACGATTGACACGATTGAGTCCACATGTTGAATAAATTGTGTTTGAGCCAAATTTTGCTTAGAACCAGTGAGCTTCTTTGAAGACACGCTATATAGTAGCAGTTATTCTTCTACCTATTATACTCAAGCGATGCAAAAATAGAATGAATGTCAGTGATTTGAAAAACTTTACTGATGAATGATGATGGGTTAAGGTTCTTGTTGTCCGTCTTTCTACACAAGCTCCGAGTACTTACAAAATTAACTGGTATTGCTATTTTATTTTGTTTGATTTTTAAAATTTGTAAGCAACAATGTTCGCTTGGAGCAAGTATTTGCATCTCTCTCTCGATATATATATATATATATATATATATATTATAATCGTATTATAAAATTGTTATCAATTATATTATTATTATTATTTAAATATTCTTACTACACTATCTTACATTAACATTATTCTAATTATAATATTCCAATCACAATGTTAATTAATAATAATATAATATATATGTATGATTATTAGTTATTTGTATAATAATATTACTATATATATATTATTATGATATTATATATATTATATATATATATATATATATATATATATATTTATTTATTGTAGTTACATTTTTTTATAAGTTAGCGGATCTTTTCTCATTACTTTCCTTAAAGCTGATACATAGTTTCCCAAAAGCTTGTTAAGGTGGCCTCAACTTACCCGATTGGGAAACCAGGTTTGTTGGCCACTAAAACTGAGAATAAGCAATCCAAAATCTGAAAGCTTTAACCAGTATCAACAATACTACAATATCTAATACTTTAGCAAAACAAGAAACTTAACAACACAAACATGTATCAAAAAATTCTAATCTGAGGATTCAGCTGGTGTTGGGTCCTTGACGTTGGATCCCAGTGGAGATATAGGCGAGATGCAAGGCATATGTGCCTCAATATTAGCTAGTCTAATGTCCATCTAGAATAGTTGAATGCAAGTATTACGTTGCTCACGACGGAGCTCTACCAATTGTTCCAAGGAATAATTTCTCTATGCTTGCCCTTCATTAAGAATTTTCAGCATAATGACTTTGATCTTCCAGTACAAGTGTAAGGTTTGCATGTATAGTCTCCTTCTGCCACATATGTGACCCATGATAGGGGTAATTGGACTAAATTCTGCAATCAAATCTTCAATGGTGGGTTCACCTTCTTTGACCATTGTTGTTTGCTCTAGGACTCACGTTCTCTCTCTAGAACTGGTTGTGGAGGACTCCAAGTACACATATTTTGGACCTCATGCACGTATTGAAGTTCCTCCATGACCCCTACCTCTTCCCCTCCCACGTTCGCATGCATCCTGAGTGGCAATGGCTCGACTCTAACTGCATGTATTAATTCTTACCATTGTGTCTTCAACAGGTTGATAGACCTACCCCTTTTTAATGATTCCTTTGCAATGTCAATGCCTTATCAGTTCACAAGCTATTTGACGGAGCGATTCACAAAATGGTTGTGGATTCCCTCTGTGTAAGGTTTGTAGGAGGGCCTTTGAGTGATAACAGTTGCATTATCGAGCTAAAGGGTACCTAAACCAAGAAGAGAATTTTGCCTGCCATAATTATGAAGAGATGTAACAATACGAGGATGAGTGATAATTGGGACAATTTCTTCTAACCAACAACTCAAACATTCCAAAGTGGATGGTATTGATAGGAAATGTGCCCCCACTTCACTACAATAAGACCAATGTTACCCAAGAAACCAATACTAAGAATAAAAAAAGAAAGAGTGTGATCCAAGATGGTCTAAAGTCCCCAAAGTTCAATGGAAGTAGTGTCAATTCAAAGAGATAGATGAGATGATTCCAACACAATTTGAATCGCATCTTATGTGGAAGATATCACAGTTTGAAGAATTTTGACTACTTAACAAAAAGTCAAAGTCAACATGGTAACATGACACATGGCAGCTGATGTGGCAAAAATATGATTGATGATGTGGAAATGACATGGAAACATATGGTGCTAACATGTGGCACAGGATAGGCGAGTACACTGTGAAACTATGAAATTTTCTACAAAATCAGATATTACAAAACTATGAAATCTGCTACGAAATCAAATGTTGCAAAAACTATGAAATCTGCTACGAAATTATATGCCACATATTATATATTAAATATGTTGGTTATAAAAGAAACAGACAATGATCGTGTGGGTGTCATATTATTTTTTTCATCGGGTATGTTATATTAAATGTGTTGGTTACATACATGGGCATTATATATACCAATATATGGTTGTTGTAACGACATCCAAACAACGCCGTTAAAATTTTAAATTGATGGATATGTTAATGCCTAGGTTTTATGACAACCATAACATACATGGACTGATGAATATCAAATACGCCAAGATAACTATTGATTCAAGGAATATCAAGCAATGATTTATGATATACATGCCAACAATAGTTACAACAATATGCCAAATATAATGTATGCTTGTAAAGCAGTTCAACATATGGTTATTTTGTTAATAACAATATACCATTTTTATATGTGTTAGGTCGTAACCCATGCAAGCTCAGCCCTGGGGTGCAGACCCTCAAAATATATATAATGTAAAATGAATTTCCAATGCGCCATAGACTTGTGATTTTTAGAGATGCTAAGCCATGTCATTTTGTACCATGATTATCATTGTCCTTGTGATAACTTGTAGATTTTTAGCCCTTTTGGAGAATTTCAAAAGGAGAGTTTTTGGGAATGGTTTTTAGAGTCTTTTGAGAAGCTACAGAAGTAAAGAGGTAGCTTTAGATATTGGGGATTTGATGTAATTTGAGTCATTTTGCATCATAATTAAAGAGGCCACTGCATTGGAAGTGGACCTAGAGACGTAGTCCACACTAGGTGAACTCCGTTATCAATCTCGTTTGTGTTCTTTTGCATTTTTAGCAATTGTTTTATTTATGTTATCGTATTTTTAATAGCTTTTTTAAAGACTATTATATCACATTCAATTCTTAAGCTCTATAAATCACAGGCTCATGATAAAATATCCTAATCAAGTTTGGTATTAGAGCACAATGAGCTACTTTGATTTGGTTTTTTTAGTGTGCATGATTACAGGATCAAAGCTTAAGAAGGGAGAAGGAGAACTTGAAGTTTACAATCCTGAATTGGTTCAAGGAGCTTCACTCTAAGAGGATATATTTCTTCACTAAGATGAGAGACTTCTTTTACATCTGAGGAGGATTTCCTCAAGGCATTTGCTGTGTTGCAGTCAAAGGTGGAAGAGCTCTATAAAGAGAAACAACTTCAGAAAGGAAAAGGTACTAGTCAAATAAAGAATGAGAGTGATCAACCCCCTCTTCCTCGTTCTTCTCCTCCTCATTCATTGCCTCCTTCTCTATCACCACCACCATCTCCTCATAAGAAGATTGCTTTGAAGAATCTATTGTTAAAGTTGGATGTTAAGTTTGACTTATCATTGTATAATGGCGAGCTTAATGCAGAGAGATTGGATAATTGGATTGGACAGATAGAATTTTATTTCCGTATTCAACATATTGATGAAGAAGCGGTAAAGATACAATTAGCCTCTCTTCGGCTTGAAGGCACAAAGTTGGTATGGTGGGAAACTAAACTTTGAGAAGGCAACAAAAAGAATGGTAAACTCCTTTCTTCTTGGTCTAAATTCATTAATGCATTAAAGAAGTAGTTTTATCCGTTAGCTTATACTCAGAAATAAATTATGGAATGGAAAAATTTAAGACAAGGAAAAGGAAAAAGCATGCAAAGTTTTACTGAAGAATATAGGAAGAAATAATTGGCTTTGAATATTTCGTTAGCTTCTCTAGAGATGCTTTTGAAATGTGTTGGTGCATTGAATAGCTATGTTCATGATACTCTTTTGATGTTTAATCCCTTTAATTTGGATGAAGTGTGTGTCCAAGCTACTCATCTTGAGTCTAGGGGAAAGAGTGTGCAAAATTATTTTACGAAAATGAAACCATCCAAGTTCGCTGAAGGAAAATCGAAAGGAAAGAAGAAAAGTAAGAAAGTTGTGACAGTGAAGAAAGAAGAGGCAAAGCCAACATGCTCACATTGTAATAAGGAAGGGTGTGATGATGCTCATTGTTGGAATTTGCATCTTGATCAAAGACCTAAGAGGTTTTGAGGTAAAGGAAAGCAAAATACTATTGTGACAATGCAACGAGATTTGGGAGCAAATTCAAGTGATGCAACTCAGGTCACAGTTGTTGGAGTACAAGGTAAAGGATCTGATCATGCTAGTTCTAGTTCTTATATTCCATCTCCTAGTGATGAGAGTAAAAGGAGTTTTTTCATGTAAGTGTGATTATTAAGAATACGAAAGTGGATACTATTTTTGATATTGTTTCCCACCTGAATTTGATTTCTAAGGCAACTGTCAAGAAGTTGGGGTTAGAAATGACACCTCACAAAAAACCTTATCCTCTTGGTTGGTTTGTGATAATGCAAAGTAGCAAAGTGACAAAGCAGTGTTAACTTAGATTTTCTATCACTTCAAAATTTATTGATGATGTTGAGTTAGATGTGGTTCCTCTTGATATCTACATAATTATTATGGGAATCCCTTATTTGTATGATAGGAAAGCTATATTATTCAGACAAGAGAACAAATATCACCTCACCAAAGATGGGGTTGGATATATTGTAAGAGTGAACAACATGAAGACTAATTTATCACTTGTTAGTGCATGGTAAATGAAGCAACTCGTTAATGCTAGCAATTTTGTACTTCTGGTTTTGAAAGAAAATGATATTGGACAATCTGATGCTTTTAAGGGTTGTGATCCATCTCATAAGAATGAACTGGTTAAACTCATTTCTAACTATGATGAGATTTTTCAGGAGCATAAAGGATTGCCTCTTAAGAGGGAGATACAACATGAAATTCAGTTGCAAGAAGGTGCCCCTCTTCCTAACATTGGAATGTATAGGATGTCTGTGATTGAAAGTGCAAAAATTAAGAAGCAAGTTCAAGAGTTGCTTGAGAAGGGAGTCATCAGACCAAGTACCTCTCCATGTGGATAGCCTATTGTGATGGTACAAAAGAAGGATGGTACATGGATAATGTGTGTTAACTTTTGAGCACTGAATAAGATCATGGTAAAGAATCAATATCCTCTTCCTCAAATCAATGATTTTTTAGATCAATTGAAATATGCAATTTACTTTACTAAGATATATTTGCGAAGTGGTTATCATCAAATTCATATTATAGAAGGCGATGTTTGGAAAACCACTTTCAAAACTAAGAAATGTTTGTTTGAATGGTTAGTGATATCTTTTGGGATTTGCAATGCCCCAACAACTTTTATGCGTGCGATGAACGATGTTTCTCGACCATTCATTGATGACTTTGTGAATGTCTATCTAGATGATATTTTGGTATTTAACATAACTTGGGATGAACATGTCAAGCATGTTAGCATGACACATGTCTTTTAGTGGGGAGGCAAGCAAACATAAAGTCTTTGATACATTGAGATAAAAGATTAGCATTGCACCAGTATTAGCAGCTAGACTTGTAGCAGTAGTTTGAGATACAAACGAATGTTTAGTATGCCTACAATCAAGCATTGCATTCATCGACTCAAAGGTCTCCATTTGAAGTTTGTTTTGCATACCTGCTAAAGTCTCCAATGGATTTGGATTTTGGGAAAAACGTTGATTCTGATGAACAAAGAGATGAATATAAGGCCCAAAAATTCATTCATAAGATCCAAATGGTGCATCAAGCAGTGCAGAAATAGTTGGAGAAGAGCCAAGCCCAGTATAAGGCCAAGCATGAAAAACATAAGATGGGTGATCATTTCCAAGTTGGTGATCGACTTTGGTTAACCTATCTTTGTTGGTTAACATCGGAAGGTAATAATCTCAAGCCAATCCGATATGGCCCATTTACTATTTTGGAGAAGATGGACAGTAATGCTTTCCAGTTAGATCTACCACTATGTATGCAAATTTATTTTGCTATGAATGTGGAGAATTTGAAATTATATGAGCCACTAATGATCACAGATCATGATGAGAGTGTTCAAGTTCCTTCCAATAATGGTTTTGCTCTTGAGTATTTGGATAAGTTGTAGGAAGATGTCATTCTAGACAGAAAGATGAGGACTTCATGTTATGGAGATGTGGAATATCTTCGAGTGGGTCTTAAGGGAATGAATCCAAACAAGGCATTGTGGATTGAGATAGAGAAAGTGAGAGAGCAATACCCTCATCTATTTGCTGAGTAGTTTACCTTTTGGTGGTCCAAAAGCTTCCTAGTGATAATCATGCCACATAATGATATGGCCTAAAATTCAAATTCCCCAAAGTTCGATGGAAGTAGTATCAATACGAAGAGGTCAATGAGATGATTCCAACATAATTTGGATAGCGTGAAATCAAATCCATATGAGGAAGATATCACAGTTTGAAGAATTTTGACTATTTAGCAAAAAGTCAAAGTCAACATGGAAACATGACATATGGCGGATGACATGAAAAAAGGTTCACTGATGATGTGGCAATGACATGGCAGCATATGGTGCTGACATGTGTCATAGGGTAGGTGTCTAGTTAGATGTTGTGAAACTATGAATTCTTCTATGAAATTAAATGCTACGAAACTGTGAAATCTGCTAAGAAATCAGATGTTGCGAAACTACGAAATCTGCTATGAAATCAGATGCCACATATTATATATTAAATATGTTGGTTATGACAACAACCGATAATGATCACATGCATGTCATATTACGTTGGTCATCGAGTATGTTATATTAAATGTGTTGTTTACATACATGGGTAGAGTATATACCAATATATGGTTATTGTAACCATATCCAAAACGTGTCATCACATTAAATCGGTGGATATGCTAATGCCTAAGTTTTACGGCAACCATAAATACGTGGACCAATGAATATCGAATATGCCAAGATAATCATTGATTCAAGGTATATCGGTTGGTGGTTTATGATATACACGTCGAAGATAATTACAATGATATGTCAAATATAATGTATGGTTGTTAAGTGGTTCAACATATGTTTGTTTGTTAATAATAATATACCACTTTTATATGTGTTGGGTTGTAACCCCTGCGGGCTCGACATTGAGCTACAAACCCTCAAAATATATATAATGTAAAATGAATTGCCAATGCGCCACAAACTTGTTATTTGTAGAGAGGATAAGCCCTATCATTCTGTGGCATGATTATCATTGTTTTTGTGATAACTTGTAGAGTTTTAGCCCTTTTGGAGAATTTCAAGAGAAGATTTTTTTGTGAAGGGTTTTTAGAGTCTTTTGAGAAGTTGCAGAAGTAAAGAACCAACTTTGGAGATTTGGGATTTGATGTAATTTGAGTAATCTTGCATCATAATTGAAGAGGCCACTCCATTGGAAGCAAACCCAGACATGTAGCCCACACTAGGTGAACTTTGAGGATTCCTGAAGGATGCAAACCCATAATGCTTTGCCTTGATGCATGCTCCCTAGGCTTTCACAATTGGTGGCCACACAATGTGCCAAATCCAAATGACCGAAGGGATTAAAGAAAAGATAGTCAACTTCCCTGCGAATAAATTACTTAAAACCAAGAACTTCAGAAGATAAGAAAGAAAAACAACATACCCAATTCGAAAATCTACCACAATAATGAAGATGTGTGAGACCTCTACTAGATCTTGTCTATTAGCACCAAGTTTTTACCTTTCCTAGAGGTCCAAAGGTTATAATTATCAGTTCATTGTGCAAGGAGTTATGTAATGGACTATGAAAATTTGTAATGGAAGGGAGACATAAAGCTTAGAAATATTTCAAAAGAGTTTATTTAAGTTATATCTAAGTTTTCCCTAAGTTTTTCAGCAAATTGGAGCCTATCGAATGCCTACAGCTAATGCTATGAAAATATTTCGTAGCGTGTTATGAAATTTTGAAAATATGAGTTTCCAAAATGATTTTCAAGTGCCAAAACCATTTTTCAAGGTGTTACCCTTATTAAACCTTAATGTGACTTTGGTGGGATTTCCAAGCCCTAAAGAAGGTTTTAAAACTAAACCCTAAAATTGCAATTTTTGTGAAAAGGTCATTTCCAGCAAACCCAGAAAATCCTATTAGAGAGATAAATATTAGCATTTATGAAAGAGAAAAAGAAAGATAATGTGAATTGGTACAAGAAGATGAAAAATCAAAGCATATATCATCAATTTTTTTTGGTGGATTGCACGCACACACATCACGTTCTTATGATTTTGGTCAAATAGTCAACAAGAAGGAGAAATAACAACACTATGTTTTTCCTTGTTTTAGTCAACATCTTCAAACACAATTTTCGAACAGTGGAAAAGGAATTTTGAAAATCCAAAAGAGGTTTTTTTAGAAACGGGTTGGTTTAGAAAAACCTCTTTTAGTTTTTACATAGACATCATGGTTTGGAAATTACATACGAATATTTGAGACTTATTTTTTCATATTTTGTAATTCTATTATTTTCTTGTTTTAGTCACTATTTTCAAATGCAGTTTCCAAACATATGGAGATGAATTTGTAAAACCCAAAACAATTTTTTGTTGGTAACCTACCAATTTAAAGAAGTGTCTCGAAGTTTTTACCCATAGAGCATGGTTTGAAGGATATGAAGAAATATTTGCAGTCTATTTTTTAGGATTTAAATATTTAATTATTTCCTGTTTTAGTCATCCTATTTGGGCACGGTTTTAGAGCAGATGAAAATGAATCTTCCAAAACTAAAAGAGGTTTTTGTGGGGAATGAGATGATTTAAAAAAACCTCTTTGAGATCTGAATGCATCTTTAAAGCCTGTTTTTCAAAAAATTGCCAGATTTTTCGAAACTTTGTTTCTTATATAAATTCCAAGTCAACATCTGAAGGCCGCCTCATCAAATTCGACTTGGGGATCAAACTAAAGATGGATGAAGAGGTTTTCTAGGTCCATTTATTTTGCATCGTGATGGTTATTGTAATTAATACTTTCCAAAATATTGTGGATCTAAGATTTATGTATGTTTCCTATATAATGAATGAAAAATAAGGAAGAAGGGTTCGACTTTGAAACAAAGTATTTTTTTGCTATGTGTGTGATCAAATTATTCATCTTTTCAAGTGCCAAGAGGAATAGGATATTATATTCATGTAACATAGATTCCTATGATGGAATGCTTAGTCATTTTTCTTCTGTGATAGTTTCCTTTATATGTGATATCATTTATCTGTTATCTTCTGGTGTTTAAATGAGAATATGTGACAAAATTAATTAGTTTAATGCTCTGGTTCATATGATTTAGACATCTGCACTATTTCTCCTAGAGTTCTTAGGGTTCATGTTTCATGCCTTGCTATATTGGATTATTTTATCTTTCTACTATTATTCAGATGATGTTTGATATGTTTACAATTTGCCATCTCTCATGCCACTGTCCCACTTGCTTCATACAGTCAAGACATTGGTAGCTACATATGAAACTTGATTTGTGGACCCCATTTCCCAATGGATTAATTGCTTCATCCCAACCACCACACTCAAAATCCAAAAAGCCTACTAAAGATCTAGCCATTGTTGGAAGATACAACCAATTGCTAAGCTTAGTGATTAAGTTGTAAGAGAGAGCCCTCTCTGGATTGAAGGGGCTAGTCTTCAATCTACAAGATTGGTATGAAAAGGTTACCTTAGTGAGTTTTGTGTTACAACCAAGAAAACATGATGAGTGATAACACAATCCTCACCCAATGGAGAAAAATTCACAACTTATAAAGTTGAGTCCCCACAAGCAATAGTTGTTTTCTTCTCCGCAACAGTGCTAAATATCTTCCGTTGGGTAGTTGAAAAATTGTAACGTTTAGGGGAGAAAGAGGTTGTTTATTCTCTATTTGATGCTCAGAGCACTCTATGTGTGGCTTGCTTTGTTTACATGAGAAATTAAAACCCATAATTGCACCGTCCCACATTCCCTTATCATGCAAGCTAGTCACTCATGCCCGAAGTTGGCAAACTTGAATTTGGTAAAACCTGCTCATTTATCGAGAGGAGGGCGCATGGCCTAATTCTTCCTCTTGCCTTGTGGTCACCCAAATTGGGGGGGATTGTAGTTACATTATAGTAATCATATTATTATTTAAATATATTATATTAATATTACTTTAGTAGTAGTAATAATATTTGTATTTATGATAATATTTTTTTTTGGTTTTTGGTATTGTTAATTAATTTTTATTTTTTTGGTAGGTAAGCACCCACGGGGGATTTGAACCAGTGACCTATCACAAGGAGTGCCTTAACAGTGAACCTATTCACCATCAATCCAAAGCCCCGTGGGCAAATTAAGTTTTATTTGTAAGATTTGTAAGATTTTAAAATTATGCAATTTTTATCTTATTTTTTAATATACACAATGTTTAATTTGTTTCCAAATCTTTGCTTTGTTACAGACTTAATAATATTTATAATATATTAATACTTATTATATTATTTATATAAGTATATATATATTTGGGGAGGCAGGAGTGGGAGGGGTTATCCTTCGCCCCGATGAACAAATAGAGACTCAATTTGCCTGAGGTTTAAGAAGGTCAACTAATAATCAAGTAGAATTCTTAGAATTATGGCAAGGTTTGGAGACAACAATAGCAAGGCAAATTCGATATTTGATGGTATTTGGTGATTCCATGATTCTTATTCAACAAATTAAAGAGAAACCATATCATGATCTCTCCCCTTTGATATTCATAATCAACTTGCAAGTCCATAAATTTGAAAGTGTGTAATTTTATCATATCAAGAGACAATATAATTAGGTGGAAAGCTCATAGAAAAATCAAGGAGCCACCCTTGAACAAGGTTTGATAATCCAAGGCAAAGGAGCTCCAACATTAAAATTCATACCATGATTATAATCATTAATAAATCTTGGGTTTTCATATTCCAACTCCCTCGAATATGGAGTGCAGTTTATTATGAAGCAAGGTGTGTGAGGCCAATTAATGGTAATACTAATCAAAGAATTTTAATGTCAAGATTTCAACAATGTTCATCTAAGGTGAAAGACATTAGTGGATATTCAAGGTGAAAATGTGAAGTTGGGTTACACTATTTGCCCTTTTTCGAGAAAAAAAAATCATTTTTAGAAGTTCTTCAACTTTCGGCAAGCCAAAGCAATTTTTTTGTTTAGAATTTCATTTTACAATAAAAAGAAAACTTGTCAAAAAATTTATTATCTTTCTATTACTTATTTTTTGGAATTTTTTTATTAATATTTGATATGTTAACTTAGCAATTGTTTGACTGTATGTTCTTTAAAAATGAAGGGATTCATAACACGTCATGTTTTTTAACACTAGTGTATTCTTTGTTAACTTGACATTTTTTAAGAAAAAAATGTGTTGCAAGAATCCAGACAAACTCTACTTCGATATCGTTATATTTACAAAACCCACTGATGCACATCATAATTACTAGAATTTTTTGAATTGAACCAATATGAAAAAACAGTAGATTTTGAAGATGTTTAGGTGAGCGTCCAATTTCTCAACATATTAGTTATAAACTAAAAAAGTAAAAACTACCCATTACAGAAGGCGGACCAATGTAATGAACCATAAATTGTTCATATTCTTTTATAGTGTATTTTGGAAGATAAGGATTTTTTATTTGAGTGAATCATAATAACCTTATGAAATTTTTTGCACACATCTTTTTAGAAAATTAATTAAAATTAGCAAATTTCGATGAAATCCCATAAAATTTATGTCTACTAAAAGTAGATTCAATTATGCAAATGTTGGTATTAGTTCCGACAGTAAATTCACCAAATTTGGTGGAGTTTAAGCATTCCAAAGTTGGAAAAAGTTGACCAAAGCCGAGTTGTTACAGAGTAGCAGGGTAAAATAGTTCAATCGAACTAAAACCACATTCAGTTGAACTTGTGTTTGTTGTCGACACCCATTAAAATAAACAGAAAAATAATTTGGCCAAATTACTTTAAAAATTCGGTCAAAGTATTTCTAAAAGTTCGGCCGAAAATGCGTTGATATTTTTTGTCGGCCGCAAAAATGAAACAATGCAACCCTCTGAAAAAAACGTTTCGCTTGAACGATATAAATAAATGGAGCCGAAACATTATTTTCACACTATTTCTTCATTTGGAGTGAATTTTTAAGCTAAATCTTTTGGGCTGAATTTTTTTAAGCAGGATTTTTTAGCTTAATCTTTAAAGTAAATCTTTTGGGCTTAATTTTTTAGCTTAATTTTTAAGTCTTTTGGGTTGAATTTTTTTTAAGTGAGATATTTTAGCTTAATTTTTAAGTCTTTTGCATTGAATTTTCTAAGTGCGATTTTTTAGCTTAGTTTTTAAAATAAATCTTTTGGGCTAAATTTTCTAAGTGAGATTTTTTAACTTATTTTTTGAAGTCTTTTCGGCTGAATTTTTTAGCTTAATTTTTAAATTTAAATTTTAAAGTAAGTCTTCTGGGTTGGATTTTTGAAGTGAGTTTTTTTTTTTTTTTTTTTTTTGTAAGTCTTGTGCTTGAATTTTTAAAGTGAGTTTTTTGGTCTAAATTTTGAAAGTGATATTTTTTTTGCAGGATTTTGAAATTAAATTTTTTTTGTTGGATTTTAAAAATCTAAATAAATTGAATTACCATGGGAAATCAAAGAAATTGCAAGAGAAAATATGATCGAACAAGTGACGTTGAGGCTCATAGAGAATACAAAAGAAACTATACGAAAGAAAAAAGGAAGAATGTGTAAATATTGAAAGGCCAAATCAATCTCAACTAGAAGTTGAAGCAGGTATGTAAATATAAATATTATAAATGATATTTAAAATTTAAATATTGTATTGTGAAATTTAATTTTTATTTGCTGAACTAATTTGAAAAATATTTTGCAATGTAAACAGAGAGAGATATTCCTCAATAACATTGATGATGAAATTGAAAACGTTGAAAGACAAAGTGAAAAAGACAATGAACCAATGATTTATGATGTTGTTGAAGATGTTGAAAGAGATTCAAATGAAGAAATTGAATCACCATCAAGTGTGTGCGTGTGTGTTTATATATGTCACGTGTATTATTGAAATTATACATATTTATTAATTTCAATTTAATTTAAACTCTATTTTTCAATTTTATTATTTAATGAATATTATTTATACCCATTTACATTTAATTTTCATATTTACACATGAAATCAATATCGATGATGAGATGTTAGAAAATGTTGACATTGACATCTATGGAGATAAAAAGTTGACCATGTTATACAATATCGTGTTAAGGTCATTATTGAGAAGTTCTTCAAAGATGAAAGTGTGACATGTCAAGCTCAAATTTTGAGAGGTCTCTTAACATCAAAGAAATTAGAAGATGCTACAACTCTATTGGGTATTCAAAAATCAACGAAAGATAAAATGGTGAAGGAAAATGTGATTAAAAATATAAATAGTGGAGGGGCATTAGGCAAGGTTGGCCTCTGTCCCCCTTCCTATACATTCTAATGGCAGATTTCCTGAACCGAAAGCTTACAGCATAGAAGATCAATGGGACTCTTCTAGGCATCGGGGTGATAAATGGAACAACACCAATCAACCATCCCTTGTTCGTTGATGACTCAATCCTTATGGGAGGAGCCTCCATTAAAATTGCAAGGGGCTTCAATGAAGTAATCCAAAGCTTCTGCAGAGTCTCCAAAGCTATGGTCAACAAGAGGAAAAGCATAGTGTATGGCTGGGAATTAGATCAACAAACTATTCTTAGGATTTCCCAAGCCTTGGGCTTCACCTCTATGCCTCTTAGGACAATTTCAAGTACCTAGGTCTGCCTCTAACATTGGGACCCTGCAAGGCCCCTCATTGGATGGAAATTATCAACAAAATCAAGGCAAAAATGACTGCATGGGGAGGGCAGTGGCTTACCATAGCTGTGAAGCTCATTCTTGTTAAATCATTTCTCTCCTCCCTTCCTATCTATCAGGCTGCGTTTCTTTTAGCTCCAAAAATGATCACTGGACAACTATCTAAGATTATTCAAAATTTCCTATGGCAAGGAGGAAAGGGGAACCAAAAAAAAATTCACCTTGTAAGCTAGGATATAGTGAAAAGGCCAATAATTGAAGGCAATGTATAGATAAGAGATCCAAGGTTGGCCAATCTGGCTTTGGGAGGTAAGATTCTCTGAAAAAGCTTCTCAAATCAAAGTCACCCTATAGGTCAAGTTCTTATTAAAAAGTATCTGCATAGATTATTAATAAATAGTATGGAAGAAGGAGCTTCCTTCAAAGGAACCATGCTATGGAAACTTTGCAGTCATGGTTGGGATTTATTTAAAAACCATCTCTACAGAATTCTAGGAAACGAAAAAAGAATTGGGTTATCGGAAGACAAGATCATGGGCCTCCAACCCTTAAAATTGGCCCCTAAAATTGCAGATTTGTGCAATTGGCTCATCCAGAAAGGTATTCACAAGCTTGTTGATATATGCTCTTGGGACTCCAGAGGGAATTGGAGCAATTGGGATCTCCATCACCCTCCTGACTGGATGCTCCCTCAACTTCATCCCTTTCTAGCTAAGCTCTTTGGTCTAGCTCCAGTGCATCTCTATTCGAGGCACAAGTGGGTTTGGGGGAAGATCAGACTTATTGAGCAAGGCAGGGATTTGTAGCTCTTCAAGAACAACAACCTTAGATCCACTCTACAAAGATTTTGCAACATGTTTTGGACCCCTTTGGTCTCCCAAAAGTCAACTTCTTCAGCTGGATTCTCATGCACAGAAAGGTCCTCACTGGAGATGATTTAGTGAAACGAGGAATAATCATCCCTCGTAGATGCCCTCTCTACTGCATGGCTCAGGAAATGATTGAACATTTTTTCATCAACTGCCCCTTCACTCAAGAATTCTAGTTGCAAGCAATGTTGGGGCTTAACGCCCAAATTCCAGTGCGACTTTCAGTAGTTAGTCTCTTCGTCTCATGAGAAGAGTGTTGTCCTCACATTCTGAAGAGCAAATCAAAATGGGTTAAAATCTGGAATGCAATTCCAAAATGCATCTGTTGGGGAATTTTGTTAGCTAGGAATGAAGCCATCTTCAACAACAAACTTCAACCCACCAATATAGCCACTGCCAAAGCCAAAGCTCTGTTGCTGGAAACATATGAAAACAAACCTAAATAGTTAGACAATTCTCTCCTCCCTGAAAAGCTCAACTGGCTAGGTGAGTCCCTGAGGTGACCCAGAAATAAAAAGAACCCTTCCCGGCCTTGCCTCAACCCAGACTGGTGGCTTCGGATCACTGAATTGGACTTTCAAAAGTGGTAGAAAAAATAGGGCAAAGTTTCGATATTCTTTGACAAAGCCTCCAAAGGAAACCTAGGGATATCAGGGGAAGGAGCATTAATCTAGTCCTCAGATGGGCACAAAAAGGACAACTTCAATTGGGGCCTAGGACAAAGCACTAACAACTAGCCCAAGATTCTAGGACTACTCAAATCATGTCATCTGGCTCAGGGGAACAGAGGGAAAAATCTTTAAGTCTTTGGGGACTCAGAAATCTTGATAAAAATACTGAACACCAGTGATCAACTTAATATCTCAGTGATCAACAGGACCCTTGAAAGAGTAAGAAGTCTGATGCATACCTTCACTACCTTCTCATTCTACCATATCCTCCGAACTCTGAATAAGGAAGCAAACATAATGGCAAATAAGGGATGTCTACTAGCTCAAGGTCTTCTGTCAAAGAATGATGAAGCAACAGAAACACATCCAATCCCTTAATAGAGATAGCCAGCAGAGCAAGGTCTGGGCAGTCAATGCTACGCTCTCCTGATGTAATGTCTCTGTCCCCATGAAATACCAAATCTTGGCGTAGGCAGCATACATCCAAACCTTCGAATGCTGAAGATCGATGTTGTCAAATGTTGTTTAAAAGACGATGTTCGCAGTCAAAACAAGATATGGATTCATCGTAGCTCCAGCAGTATAATACGAACCTCACAAAGGACCACAACTAACGCGATCATCACTAAGAAGTTAACTCAAACAATGATATAATGAAACATCTTAACAATGTTTTCATAAACAGAGGCTATAGGTTGTTGAGCTACTGGAAATGATTTTGGGAAAATCCAGGTTCGCCTTATCCAACCAGAGAAAAGCGGAAAAGATCCTTAGATGCCTCCCTTGATTTTAGATTCTAAGCACTAGAAATCATACAACAGAATGTAATAGGGGTTGTTTGGTCAAGGCCCAACCTCACTTCTTAATAAAATTCAACCATTCTTGTAATATATATATATGTATATGTATATGTATATGTACATATACATAGTGCTCTAAAAAAAATTAGAAGATCTAGAAAGAAAAACGATGTAAATGCATGTAAAATAATACAAATGGTAGTGGTTTCGTCAAGTACTAAAGAAAATCGCTTGGTAAAATATATGGAAAAAATATTAGGGATGCCATGAAAAACATTGCACGAACATAGGAATTTTTTATTGTTTGTTGGGAAGCTATTTGTAGGCAACCATACAAAGATAGACTTGGAGAAGATGTTAAAAAAATAATATATTAATATTGGATGAAAAATTCACGTGTTTCACCAAAAGCAAGGAACATGATGTAGTGAAGAATAACATGAAAACAATATAAAGAACATGCAAAACATATCTTGGACACCACTCAGATAGAGTTGTTCAACAAGTTCATAGAAGAGAATTATGGAATTAATGTCTCAATTAGTACTTTTGTGCAACAAAAACCATGGTATGTTAAACCTATCATTGTACGCGACACTTGTTGTCATTATTATGTGGAATTTCAATTATATTATGACACCTTCCTTAATTTTGGTAAAACATTTTCACCTCCTCCTTACACTATCCATGGTTTCATATATTAAATTCTATGTGCAAGACAAAGTCATGAATTATTTTACCAAAAGAAATGTGTTGGTGGTAAAAAATGTGACCATTGTGAAAATTTGACTTTATTTCACAACAAATATTCAATTGATATAAATGATCAATCATTGTCTAAACTAAATGTGAAATGGAAGAAATATGAATATATCCATACATCGATTAATTCAAATAATAGTACAAGTGCTAAAAGGATTGATTTACAAGAAGAACAAATTCCTGTGATAGAGTTTTTGAAGAAATGTGAGACATAAATTTATAAGTACACCAAGCATTCCCATAGATCTCGATGGCAGGACCTACAATTCAAAAAATCCCGTGAAATTTTTCCACCAGGGACCATTTTGTCAATAGTTGATTTTGCAGAAAATTACACATTTGTTGCACAAAATAAAATATAGAGTGAATATTATCATTATGACCAAGTCTCTATGCTTGTCCATATTCTATATAGACATGCCAAACAAAATGTTGATGATATATAAAGCACTAGTGAGAATCGACATGTTATTAAGGAATATCACTTTTATATCAGTGATGATCGTACACATGATACACATTTTGTACAACATTGTTTTCATAAGATTTATGACTCATTGAAAGGTCGTGGAATAAAATTCAATGAAAATTGGATATGGTTAGATGGATGCGTGGGTCAATTCAAATCTTCACGATCATTTTTCTGGTTTTTTTCGTCTTCATAAGAAAACCCACATTAAACATTGTTGGAATTTCTTTGAGATTGGTCATGGAAAAGGAGAACATGATGGTGCATGGGCATGTATAAAATGAGCACTGCGAAGATATCAAATGGACCATTCTGCAAACAAACTTGCCTCAGTTGGATAGGTTGTTCAATGGTGCAATGTTTCACTAAGTCATCAGACTAACCCATCAAGGGAGGTATGGAGGTATGTCAATATATACAAATTAACTTGTATATAGTTTTAATATATGATAGTTTTTATTAATTTTCTAATTTTAAACATTTATAAATTATATAGTTTAAACAGTATGAGGATGATTATCTTTGATATATAAATTGTATTTTAAATGACATATTTAAATTCTTGTTTGAATTTACTATAGGTTTTTTGGGCATATTAGAGTCAAAGAAGTAGATAGACTGATTACATTTGATGCTGAAACAGTAAAAGGGACTCGAAAATTGCATTCAATTAAAACAAAAGATTAACGAAATGCGTTTGCATTTGATAAAAGAAAATATTCTTGTTTTTGTAATGTTTGCATAGAGGGCACACAATCCAATGATGTTTGTGAAAACAATATGTATGTAAAACCTTAGCAACATACATAACTAAATATATATATTATGTTTTTAAAATCAATACATATAAGTATCTAGAGATAATAGTTAAAATATAGAGATCTAGAAATAGAAAATAAAATCAAGTCCATATTGATATTTAGCTAATTTCATGTTAATTATGGTCTGAATTTACACTTGTTTTATTGTGCAAGAGATGTTTTTGTTGTAGTTGCACCCATTAACAACATAGAAAATGTCAAGTATTATTTGATGCGGTGCACTGAATGAAAATGAAGTTATTGGAAGACTATGATGATAAAAGTTTTATATATGAAAGAGGGTCTATTATACTAAAAGGATATTTTTTCCAAGAAATTCACCAAACTGAGAGTAATTTTTACTTTCAAGACTATCAACTTGATGTCATAAGTTGTAAATATAGTCACTTGGTGTGTGCATCACGCATAAAGTTGATAGAAGTTCAATAAAATAAAACATTTGAAAGTTGAAAAATGGAGAATGCCAAAAGTTGACCATGAATGAATCATTGAAGATGGCATTCCATTAGAATTGTTTTAATTGAACTACCCAATAATTTCTTCTACTTGGATTCATCTTTGAGAACTTAGAGTTCAAGTACATTGTTAGCATTTCTTTTTTAGCACTCTTAAGTTGTACATTCTTAAGAATGTGATGATGTGAAAGTGATACTCATTGGGTCTTGTATTGAGTTACAAATTTATATGTATAGTACCTATGATGTAGACTTGTATTGAGAATTTAATGCTTTGTTAATTTGTGATGTATACTGCGTTATTACTACTCCGTTAATTTGTGATTGTGGTTGGTTGAGCTGAGTGTTGTTACCGCTCTATTATTTTGTGATGTATACTGCGTTATTACTGCTCTATTAGTTTGTGATTGTGGTTGGTTGAGCCATTTACTAAAAATCATTTACTAACATTACAAGAATGATTGAATGGAAAATGTACTAACTAAATGCAAATTTACTTTCATTTCTACATATTCATGAACTTAAATTATATGTAAAACATTTAAAAGCATCAAACCAAGCATGCATCTTGCAAATTGTGGGCCATGTTTTATAATGAAATTTTATCTAACTTATGTAAATATGAATTCAAACAACTTTATATTAAAATTTAACTAGCAACCGACATCCATAGTAGCCTTTCTATACATGAATGCAAAATGTACATACCATATTTTACAATACAATTTTAAGTTATCATTGTTTTAGACATCTACATCGAATTATAAGATTCATTCAAATGCAAAATGTAGACCTCACATTTTGTAATTTGCAATTTTAATAGATTCATTTTAAATAATTCAAGACAAAACAACTTTAAACAAAACCTAAGAAACATCTACCAACATTATAGGAATGATTGAATGCAAAACATACCAACTAAATGCAAGTTTACTTTCATTGCTACATATTCATGAACTTAAATATGTAAAATCAAGTTTTAAGCATCAAACCATACATAATGCAAATTGTACAATAAAATGTACATAAAATCCAAAATTAGTATGTATTAAATCTTAATAAAGCGTTCAAGATTTAAAATATGTCCAAATTTTATATCATTATAAATGTAAATATATAATAATAAGCTGTCAAATAATAAGATGCATCAATTCATAATAAAGAATTTTACTTTAAATATGTCCAACATTTATATCATGATAAAAGTAAATACAATATAAAAAGATCGTCAAATAAAAAGTTGCACCAAAGAAAATCTCGCTGAAATATACGATTTATCAACATTTGCGTGTTCTCATCAGTGTCATTGGTGCCCTGCACAACATGTGTAATTGCATATATACATAATATTATGTACTTTAAAATTAAATTTTAATGCTTTAAAATTAAATGAGGATGTAAGATCATCAAAACAAAATTATAAAAAGTTTTAAATTCCATGCAATACCTCATGGTGTTCCCCCTCCATTGTGCCCTTTTGGTGTTCACCATGCATTGCGCCCTCCTAGATGCCATGTACAATACATGTACATGTATATGTTAAAAAATTTAATTTTCACATGAAAATAATGCATAAACTCACAATATTAAAAAAATTGGTACACGACTTTTTCAAATTGTTTAGATGATCCTATCCCCATTGTTGACTCCATCACTAAAGTCCTTGGAGAATGGAAATCATCTCCTCAAACCTAAAATTTCATAATTTTAAAACTATAAGATAAATCTATCTCATTTTTTAATGAAACGTGCACTTCAATTTATAACAAAACATAAGTGAAATATTCAATACTTGTGGTACATCTCCTAATAGGGAGGAAGAAGGTGGTGCTATGTCCAAAACATCAGTCGAAATCAGAATCTGTTAACATTTAATTATATATACATAATTTTTTCTTTTAAAAATACGTCCTCACAATTTACTGATACAATAAAAGTAAAATAATAATTGTATCAACATGAACTCTTAAAAAAAATTAACATCTCTCAAAATATCTTCATTGGAACCTAAACCTGGGGTTGTGCAATTATCAAAAAATTTGTTCAACAAACGAGTTATCTGGAAATGGTGAACATACGATGCATTTGTGTTAGATTATATCTAAAAAAAATAACAAAATGTATGTGAATCAACATTAACACATACATTACAAATTACATTAAAATATCCACCCTAACCATTAACACATACCAATCCCACACCCTCTTCTTCATGAACAATTAGGTATTGCCAACCATTATGACAAGCCTTTGCATATGCTTTAAGCTCCTCAATATCCATATTACCTATCTACTCATCTGTTTTATATACAAAATTAGCACGTGCATCACCTCGTGCTCTTTGCGGATTTAGACCGATATCAATTCTAGTCAATGTACTATGTATTTTGTCTATAATGGCATCCCTTCCTTCTTGACTAATTTGAGAAGTGGCATCCATCTCTGATCGCAAAGTTACCAGACGAAGAGGTTGGCGTACAAAATGTGCTTGAAGGCGAGGAAATTCAGTATCATGTAATGCACCCTTACGATCATATAACTGACCTTTCCCAGTACCATAATATTCAGGTGGAAGGTCAATATAATCGGGTTTCATACCCATTTTTTTTTTTGCATAAAATAATTTTGCAAAATAAACTGGAACCTAATCATTCCATGGTAACTTTCCATTCGATGCAAGAAACGTATCACACAAATAGTTGGCTATATCAGGGTGCTTGAAACCTCTTACTATTCAAACCTCTTATATTCCAGGGTGTCAATGTCATTGATGGGTTTGATTGAGGTGTTGGAAAACCACCAAAAGCGGAACCACTCTCCCTGTGTTCACTAACATCTCCCCCATTAGTTGTATGGAATCTTTAATGTTTTTCCCTCCTCTCTTTTTTTCCCCTTCTTTTACTTGTCCTTGTTGGTCTGATCAACTGTCCTTCCGATTCTCTTGTTGTTCTTCAAGCATTGTTTTGCCTTTTTCCTGTTTGGCTAGATATTTCTAGAATGTTTCCGTATACAACCTTTTCTGGTCCTCAGGGATAAATTGCTCATCCAAGTTTCTCCATTCATTTAATAACTTTTGAAGTACTTCTTCTTCTATACTCAGGTCTTCCCTGTTTATCTCCATTTCTGTCTCCATGTTTTCTGGCTGTTCTACATGTTCTTTGCCTTTTTCTGGGATATCACTCAAGGCTTTCCTCTTAGTGTGGGTCCTTTCACTACTGGAGTTGGTGTCTTTCTCTGTCTTCCTGGTATTCGATGGTTTGATCCTCGTCTTCCCCTTCTTCTTGAAGGATTTCGAAACTATTTGATTTTCCTGGGTTTGTTTGCTGTACCTTCTTACCTTCATTTGAGTTTTCTTTTGTTTCTCTTCTTCTACTCTTTACCTCTTGGAATCCTTCCTGATCTGTTTGTTTTTTCTTCTATTGTTTACTTTTCCTCTCATCTTCTTCCATTATTATAGGACACTTTTTAACCAAGTGTCCATATTCATGACATCTACGACATCTAAACGGTATATGCTCATAGTCTAGGGTTTGCTGCCAAACTTCTTCGTGGTAGTCTAACTCCATTGTATTTGGGATCGGATTAGCAATGTTCATGTACACACAAATCCTAGCATACGAAGTGTACCTTCTTTTTTTTTTGTAGTTTCCGCTATTTTCACAAAACTCCCTTTTGTGTTTCCTCCGCACATGGCAGACATTTTCCCCTTCTGTCTGTCTGCTAGGTCGCGCTTAGGACAAGGCTTGCATTCTACTTCTCTGTTTTTGGCTGACTGTTTTGTCCTTCTCCTGCCGCTGCATCATGGTAGGAGGGGATCTCTCCCCTCCTGACCTCTTCCGTCATGACCATGGCTCTCAGTTTCCCCGCTTGTCTTTTGCTATTACTCTCTGTTTTCTGCACCGTTACCTGTCTTGGTTCCTCCCCACCGTTTTACCACATGATCGCCATTAGGTTTTAGTTGCAGAGCTCATTTTCTCTCACAACATTGAGTTATTAGCAAAGTTTAACCCACCTCTATTGTGCCCTTACATTATTATTGTTAGGTCGGCTTTGACTATATTATGACCCCTTAGACTCCTATATATAGAAAGGAGGTCTTGTCATTTGTATCATCCCAGAACTATTCATTTGTGTAATGTAAAGGACGTTTCCCCCTCGAAGAGGCTTGTTTCTAAGGCATTTATCTATCTTTTCTATCTTTTGGTGAGCTGGTTTCATAACATTTAAAAAGATTAAGAATTCAGAAAATTGTTGTAACCCTTGAAGTTACCTCATGTATTTAAAAATCTTGAAATTTCTATTTAAAAATATTAATAATTCAAAAATTTGATATAACCCTTGAAGTTACCTCATGCATTTAATTGACATAACCCTTGAAATTACATCAAGCATTTTAAGATCTTAAAATTTCTATTTAAAAACATTGAAAGAATTCAAAAACTTAATGTAACAATCCAAAGCTCTTCATCTAAAATATACTCAAGACTAAAAACACAAATGTTGAAGCACACACATTTTGAAAATTAAATACAAAATTTTCTAAAACATGTCAAGTTCATAAAGTTGTGCTTACATAGTGGGGGCACACTTGGTATAGAATTGAAAAAAACAGATGGTTATTAAAAATGACACATTGATAACTAAAAAACATATCAAAGATATCTTACAATGTCCATCAATAAACACTGATGGAGAACTTCTTAAAACTAATTCATCTTTCACACACAAATCTTGAATTGACATTGCTCCATACAATAGATCACTAGACATCCTATTAAAATTTGCATAATGTCTTATGATAATTGATTGAAATTGACTAAAAATATTTTTTGCTTCTCCATGAAGTTGTTTTAACCTCTCTTTATTAACGTGGTACACGTCTTTCATTTGGTTGCGCACAAGTTCAGAATTGGTGAAGACTACAATTCCATTGGATCCATACTCCCTAGTTGTTACTAAGCCTTCTATCAATGCAATATAATATGCTTCATTGTTTGTTGTTCTTTCAGGTCCATTCCTTTTCCTTTGGACTTTGTTCGTCACAATATTGCACAACACATAAGTAATCACTGCTTGCCCTAGATGGGATAACAAGAAAGTTCTTTGCATAATGTCCGTTTTTCAACCATGTTTAATGGGTTCTCTAATCCCTATAACAAACAAATTCAATAAAATGAATTTAATATATTTATACAGGTATTGTTAGGTTTTGCAAAAGATCAGTGTTTAGACAAATATGTCAAAAGGCTAGGTAGAAAGAAAGGTTGTTTCTACTTGGTTGGATAATTGTAAGAAGGAAACAACTAGAGATCTCTAATTCAACTCAACTACAAATATCTAATTCATTCAACTTAGCTTTAACTCAATCGAAGGTTGAAAGTATTTACTAATTTATTTTTATGTTCATTCCACAGATACAAAACTTTCTAATTAGATGACAAAGCAATGCCAACACTCTAATTAGCTTCAATCTTATGCGGCCAACAAAATAGAAATGAAAAAGATGTATCTCAAAAAGAAACTACTACTTGAAAAGAGAAAGTAAAAGAACCTTCAATTAAGTGTATTCTGCCTGAGTGTCAGAGAATGGAATGAACAAAGAGGAGGAATAGAAAGCATGGAAAATGAGCCCTAGTGGTTTCGATGGTTGGGCTAGGGTTCGCAATTTACTGCTAAACCCGAGCCACAATGCAAATAGTTTTGAGAGTCACCGACATTTTCATGGTTTCTTATGTGACTCTATGCAACTTGACCCATCACCCGATGCAATTTTTGTTTTAACCTGCACATGGACACGAGGTGTGGTGGTTTTTTAAATTTGTTTTTTTACAAAGATTGGTCTTTTGTTATTATAGCCATTATTACCTCCATGGGTTTCTTCTTTGGCACTATCAATGGTTGGAAGGCACTATTTTTGCCGGGGGTTTTTACCAGGACGATTACAGGTGCATTAGGCTATGGTTGAAGGCATGTTTACTAGCCGTCATGGGGTTCCAAGGAGTTTTTCAACAGAGGTCAGTGGACACAGAAGGGTTTTACCCGTTTTCCTCGGAACGTTGCTTGCTACCATCGTCCTTTGGAGACTAGATGGAAGAGGAACTCCTAGATTATTCCTCTGACTCATTAGCCCCAACAGACATCTTGGCTGATAACAAACACCCATCAAAAGCTGGGAAAGAACTGACGATAAACCATCAACCGGCTACACAGGTCATGAAACTCTCCTCTTTAATGAATGAGATGGAGGTCACACTTCAGGATTTGGGTAATACGTGACCGACTACTACTGTTTCAGAGGGTTTGTTTTGTCTAGGCGAGGGCTCCAAAACACCATTCTTCTCCATCCCCTCTCCATCATAATTTCAAGCCTAGTCTCAGGCTCAGTCGAGTATTGCTTTCACATAAGGGGGTGCTAGCGTCTTAGTGGTTGGTGGTCATGGTTCAGTCCTCAAAGGGCAAGGCATTTCTCCTCCCCATATTGGTACTCTTGGTAGAGAGCTCCGCTCACCTGGTCCCTGTTTCTACGCATCCCTCTGATTACTTTGACAGTATCTCCAGACTAGACACGGGTCTGGAAGAAAATAAATCCTCAGATTTAGACGAGAACCCTCAAGCGGAGGGTGCCCCTACATATCAACAAAAGAGATCGGGGGATAGGAAAAAATCTAAAAACTCAAAAGTTCGGGAACAAGACCATCGATTGGTGTTTGGGGAGGGTATTTCAAGGGCTCAAGCAACCCTAACAAAGAGCATTGTTCTTGTTGGATGGGTTTATGATAGAAATTATACCCTTGCTCAACTGAGAAAATGGACAGCGAAGGTCTGGGGCAACCTGGTGGTGCAACTACCTGGTGTCATCACTCTGTCTAGGGTGTTGTTCACTCTCATCTTCCCGCAGCGGGCCAGGTGGATTGGGTCTTGATGAGAACTGGAATATTGAAATGACTCCAATTTTGCTTAAGAGGTGGACACCGCTTTTTGATCCTGAGAAAGAAAACATGGGAGCTGGTCCTATTTGGGTTCCCCTTCCTGGTCTTCCGCTCCAATTTTGGGCTGAGGATATATTCAAGGTTATTGGAGATGACATGGGGTGTACCTTGACCATGACAAGGCATACCTGGATACATGTTGTATGAATTTAGCCAAAATTCTAGTGTATCTGAACACTAAAGAGGCCCTAGTGGAGATCTATCTGCTTCAGATGGGCGAGATCATGAGGAGACAGATTCTTGATTACGAGGGTATCCAATTTCGTTGTCAACACTGCTACGAGGTGGGACATCTGTACAAAGACTACCCCTTACTGTCTGGGAAGTAGCAGGAACCTCCAAGGTCTCTGGTTACGACAAGTACACAAACAATGGAGGTGGATTTTCATCCATAGGCAGACTCTCCTGAGGTTACGGGGCCTCAACAACATGATTTTAGGGTGTCAACTTCACAACCAGACTCTATGACCTCCGTGGCACCTCTCACCAGAGCTCGAGCCAGAGAATTAGCTTTCTTGGGTACACCTCCTTTATTTTCAAATGAATATATGTTATCTTTTGCTTCTACATCTATGAGTTTTTCTGGTTGGTTTATGAGGTTAGCAAGTTGTGTTCCCCTATTTTCCCTATTTTATCTGCCCCTCCCCCTCCCCTCAGTACAAACCCCTCTACTATCTTGTTTCCAGCTGCTCCGACCCTCGGAGGCAGCCCATCCTCTAATGGTTCTCACCATTATTACCTTTGCTCCCTCCCTACCTCTCAGCCCCCGACCTATGGATTGGATGAGGATCCCCTCCCTTCCATCCCTTTAAAACCCCCCCATGGAAGACAATCTCATCTTTCAAAATCCATTAAGACGGCTAGCATTGAAGTGGCTTCAGGGGTTCAAACCCCCATTGACTAGGTCCTTAGAGCAAAGGAAAACCCACAAAAAGTTACCCCATAAAGTGTCTCGCCTTCAATTGCAGGGGCCTAGCTAGCCTGGACAAAAAACTAGCTCTAAAGAGGTTATGTCTTTCAAAGAGACTAGATGTTATTTTTTCCAAGAAACTCTGGGTGAAGGGAGCCTGGTCAATGACTTGCTCCTAGAATTCCTTCTGGACTGGGTTTTCCACTTCTTGGATGTTAGAGGGTGCTCGGCTAGCTGCGCCATGGGGTTCAACAAAAGAATAATAAAATTACACGATGTATGGGGGGGCGAGGGTTTCCTGGGTCTAGACATTACTTCCTTGGATTACAGCCTCCCTTTCAGGCTCATCAACATTTATGGGCCTTGCCAAAACAGGGAACTGTTATGGGGCAAACTACTAGAAGCTGATTTTATGCAAACAAAAAAATTGATCATTGGGGGACATTTAAATTTCTCACCAGAATTGGCGGAATCCTGGAGCAGCAGAGCCTAATGTGATCACCTCTCGATTTTTTTTTGAAACTTTATTGGACTCTGACGACCTACTGAACATTGTTTCGGTCAGATTATGCCAACCTGGAGGAACAAAAGGACGGGGGAGGAGGCTTTGGCTAGGAGGCTGGAACGATTTTTGATAAAGGCCCATCTTCTATCCAGATTGGATCATTTTCGCCACCGGGTGGGTTCGGGAGGGATCTCGGACCACTCCTCGATTTTTTTGGAGATCAGGGATGACAATTACAAACCCCAGGTGCCTTTTAAATTCAACTCAACATGGCTATCTAAAGCCAATTTCCACAAATTAGTCACTAACTCTTGGATACACTGTAGGTCGGATGACCTTATCTCCTCAACCAAGGTCATTACAAAAAATTTGGCTTGCCTAAAAACAAAAACCATTGATTGTGCAAAGGAAAAACAGAGAAAGGATGAGGCTGATCTTCAAAGGATTGAAGTATACCTCAAAATTTTGGAAGCCTCTGGGCTTACTAGTTTTGCATCGATTGAATCAAAGGCACAATTAATCCATCTAGAACTAGAAAAGATTAGACTATTGAGACAGAAAGAGAATAACTGGCGTCTAAAAAGCAGATCATTATGGCTAAAAGCTAGGGATGAGAATTCCAAGTCTTTTCAACAATATGCCCGGGGGATAAAGCCTATAAACACTATTTGGGAGCCGCATGATCAAGAAGGCTAGGAGGAAAACACTTATAATCAGTTGGCAGATTTGGGTGTTCGTCATATTTTGAAAATATATAAGGCCCCAAGGGGTGTTACCCTCCCTGACATCATCCGCATTGCAGAGGCACTGCCTATATTTTCTGAGCTAGAAGAGGTGGAGGCCTTAATTGCACCAGTTTCGCAGGGGGAACTAGAAGTTGTGCTGAAATGTTCTAAAAAAAGACAAAGGGTCGGGACCGGATGGGTGGTTGGTGGAATTCTATAGTAATTTCATTGAGCTTATTGGGCTGGATCTTCTTAAGGCCATTGAGGATTGCAGAATCACAAGTAGAATGTATGAGGGGTTTAATGGGACATTCTTGGCCCTCATCCCCAAAATTGGCAAACCCCTTATTTTTTATGATTATCGTCCCATCTCCATCTGCAACGACATCTACAAAATCATATCCAAAACCATCACCCTTTGTGTTAAACCTATCCTCTCTAGGATGATCTCCAAGGAATAGTTTGCTTTCCTCAGTCATCGTCAGATTCACGTGTTGAGATTGCAATAAGATGATGGAGCTTAGTGAAAAGAGTTGCCTTCACTAAGTGGGCCCGCAGGCTATTTTTGGTGCAAGTCTATTTTTAGACTATGTCTATTTTTAGACATATGGATCATGTCTATGTATTGCAGGTTGCTGTTTATGGATGATTGATCAAGTTGGGAAAAATAGATGGACTTCTATTTTTGATGAAAGTGTGAGTGATCACAGTGTGAGTGATCAAGTCTATTTTTAGACTGGCTGTCAAAAAATAGAAAAGTCAAATATTATTATCTCACAATAATATTTGGACTATAAACTTAATCTTATTCTCTTGGAGCACTTCAGTTCGAGCTACGGATGTGGCACATGCAATTGCATGAAGGAAATACGTGGTTCTTATGGGTTAGTTGAATATTTGCATGCATGACTTCAGTTAGAACTCAAGTGAGTTGAGTTTAGTGGACTGGAGGTGCAGTTGATGGAGTTGTGTTCAGTTTAGCTTTGTTAAACTGGTTGTATTTAGTTAACTGGCGAATAGACTAGAGATGAGTTGGGTGAATTAGTTATTAATTAATTCACAAGTTATTAACTCATAATACAACTAATGAATACATCAGTTAACTCAGTTGCATGTCAGTGCATGTTCAGTTCAGCAGGGACAGGTGTTAGAGAATCAGATTGCTATCAGTTCTGACTATAGTTGTGCACCAGATCTTGCACAAATCAGGGGATTGAGTATGCCAATGATTTTGCCCACATTGTAGCTTGTTCTCACGTGATTTAGCCAAGG
>APFE030732070.1:46310-76424 GCA_000404065.3 Pinus taeda | reverse complement strand
GTTGATAAGGTGTTCTGGGTTTAGTTTACTGTTATTGTGGATCTGGTTATCTGGGTGACTTACTCGTACTTGATGATCCTTTGATGTTTATGGATCCAGTTTGAAAATCTATGAAAAGTGGTCCTTGAAAGAAAAGAAGTAGGGGGTTGTAGCTCCCTTCCAGAAGAGACTGGAAAACGAGAGAGAGTTGTAGCTCTCTGCAGGTTGCACCCTGCGTACTGGTAAAGGACTGCACCAGTACAAGACCATTGTAAAAGGAGTTTCTAATTTGAAAGAAGATAGAGACACATTGCAGCAGGTGGTTTTTACCCACATTGGGTTTCCACCTTATATCTGGTGTTCTTTGATGTGACTGTCTGTTTTTCTTGCTCATTATTTTATGGTATTGATATGCAAAAATAATTCAAAGGGTAAATAAGGAAGATTTGTTAAAAGAACTAGATAATACTGATTCACCCCCCCTCTCAGTATTATTTTCAACAACAAATGAGTCAAAATGAGTGATGAGTCGGTATGCCTCATCCAATATCTATCTCAGTGAATATGCATTACAATTTGATGTTTCATTTATCCAATCACATACAACTTTTGAATCACTGAATAATTGTAGGTATCTCCAGTGTTTTTCCAGAGAAAATTGTATGAGGAATTTAGATGTGATTAGTTCAGCATAATTGTTGGTGCCTCTTCTCAAACCCAATTGTATTTTAAAGTAGTGGGATTCAGATAGGTGTAAAATGGCACCTCCCCCACAACCAGCCTCCTGTGTAGATCCATCAAAAAAGGCCCAAGGAAGCGGGTGGTTAATGGATTCAAGGATAATGGTATGGGGTCGAGGGATATCCTCATCATCAGGGATGGTGTTATAGTTAGTCATAATGAGAGAAAATATGGAGGGCTAGTGTGGGGTAGTATTCTGGAAGACGAGTTTATTGCAGGCTATCTAGATTGCCGAGCAGATAAGGAGGGGAATATTTCTAGCTTTAGGTGGGTCTTCCCTAGTCCACTAATTAGTCTAAGCCTCCTTGATAGTCAATCCCTGTTAGCTGTTATGGGATATGGTCGATAAGATCGAGCTCTAGAGGTCCTTTGTGGCCTGGCAATCTAGAAATCGGTGGTTCACTGTTTCATTATTGCTCTTGCACAAGTAGCACCAAAATGGTCCATGCTGAGCTCATTTAAGGAGGTTATTGCCAGTGGAGATCTTATTTTTAAGGATTTTCCACATGAGAAGTCAGGTTCTGGGGGGAGCTTTGAGCTTCCACAGGTGTTTCCACCAGTGCTCATTGGCTTGTGGTTGGTGTACCTTAGCTAATACAAGATAACGCTCCTTGGGAGAGTATTTTCCTAACTTTGCATGCACCCATATTATCTCGTCCTCCCTTTCAACAATTCTAATGTGAGCTTCTATTAAGGCCACTGTGTAGTCAACCCATATATGTTCCAACTGCAGAGGAATGTGCAGGGTGTGAGCCGATTTCCAGGCTTGTTGAAACATGGTGGTATGATCAGGGTCAGCAATGTGACTAATGTGTGTAATGCCCACTGCACTGAGATGGGTTTTGAGCTCGATGGGCAGCCTGTGGGCATTCCCACATCCAATCCAGGGATCCTCCCCTATCCGCACAATGATTCCAGATTGAATTCTCGAAGTAAGGCTAGTTCTGATGATCTCTAGAGATTTCAGCATTGCCTTCCATATAACAGATATCCCTGTGGTATGTCTTAGAGGTTGTCTTAACCAGTCCATCAAATTGAGAGGTGCAATGTATTTTGAGGTGGCCACCCTTATCCAAAAGTTGCTTGAAGTGATGATATGCCAACCAAGTTTTGCTGCAAGAGCTGAGGAAAAGTCCTCCAACTTCTTGATGCCCCATCCTCCCCATTTCTCTGGTAGGGAGAGAGCTTCCCGTTTGACCCAGGAAAATATTCTTCTAGATCGTTTTCCCTTCCAGAGAAATCTACAACATAGGGATTGTATCCTATAGAGTATACCCCTGGGTATCCATGCTAATGTCATCCAATACAATGGAGTAGCCTCCAGTACTGCTTTTATGAGGATTAGTCTGTCAGGCCTGGATAAGTAGTTGTGATACCAAAGATTAACTCTTTTTTCCAGTTTGGTTATAAGCCATGTCCAGTCTGCTATTCTGTATCTCGGGGGCTTTAGCTTGTATCCCAAGTATTTGAGCCCATCCTCCATTCTCGTCATGGTTAAGTTAAATCTATGGAGAGCATATTGAATCTCATGTGGAGAGCATCTGGGTGCTGTCAATGTGGACTTGTTGGAGTTGACAATCATGCCCGTAGCAGATTGAAATAGGGAAAAGTTATTCTTCATGATAGTCAGGTCCCCTATGCCTCCATTGGGGAATATCAACACGTCATCCACAAATAATAAATGAGTCAGTATGGATCTATCAGTGATTTTAATCCCTTGGAGTCTGCCCCTGATGTGTTCTTCTTTGATGAGTCTGTTGAACCCTTCCACGATGAGCAGGAAGAGAAGAGGAGATAGGGGAAATCCATGTTTGAGTCCTCTTTCTGAGTGAAATAAAGGAGATGCCACACCATTTACCAGAACACTGAAAGTTAGATTAGTAATACAACAAATGATCCATTTGATAAATTCGAATGGAAACCCAAGGTGTGTTAGAAGCATTCTTATGTACAACCAGCTAACTCTGTCAAATGCTTTGATAGATCAACCTTAAGTATCATACCTTTCATTTTCTTAGTCTGTAGAGAGTGCAACACCTCCTGTGTTGTTCCAAACGCCTCATGGATCTGTCGATCTTGCAAGAAGGCAAATTTCTCAGGTGAGATATGGGTGGATAGGATGGGCCGCAATCGATTGGCTATGATTTTATAGAGACAGTTGCACAATGAAATGAGCCGAAAATCATCATACGAGGTCAGATTATTAGATTTCGGTATGAGGGCTATGAACATGGTATTGCATGCTTCATACATCTTACGGTTTATCCTGGTCTCCTCGATGACCTTGAGGAGGTCTGCACCAAGTGCCTCAAAGAAAGCTAGATAGAACTCCACTGACTAGCCATCTAATCCTGGGCTCTTATCTCTCTTGAATCATTTGAGAGTGGATTCAAGCTCTCCAAAGATAACCTCCTTTTCTAGTTCCGATGCATCCTCTTGATCCACAAAATGGGAAATAGTTGTGCCACACGAATGATTTCAACAAGGGTGGCATTAGTAGGCGCTCTATATATCTGTTTAAAGTGTGTTGAAGCCAAAGATGCAACGTGTGGGAAGGTGTTTACAAAGTTCCCATTCTCATTTGTGAGTTTCCAAATGGTGTTGATTTCTTTCAGGCCGTTTGCAAATTCGTGATAAAATTTTGTGTTATCATCTCCCTCTAGCAACCAGATTGTCGTGCTACACAGTCTCCATGATTCTTCTCTATCCTTTAAAATTTTTCCTCTTTTAGCGTATAAGGATGTGAGCTTGTCCTTATGTCCAGTCGAGGTGAAGACTCCTCCCTGATTGTTCTCAAAGTCAACAATCTCGACTTCTGTATCCCCTAAGGTTTGGTCCTCCTGTAGTGTTTTGTTATGTGCCCAAAATTTAGAGAGTCTCTTCAGCTCTTTTAGGTTATTAGCAAATCCCTCTGCCATAGTCCCCCTATCAGCAAGGGGGTGAGCCTTCCAATAATCCATGACCATACTGACATAAGATGCATCCTTTAGCCACGTAGAGATGAATTTGAATGGTCCCTTAGGCTTGTCATTCCCCCCTCTAATTTCAAAATATATAGGTAGATGATCAAGTACTCCTCCCGATCCCACCCATTGCCTATAGTTATACTCCAAGTTTAGAAGGCCTTCCTTTATAAGGAAACGATCTAGTATTCTAGCAAGGTTGTCTTTCTCAGCTCTGTTATTCCACTAGGTGGGTTGCATCTTTTTTGAAGGTATGTCCAATAGACTGTGGGATTCCATGATTTTCTCAAAATAGGCTGATAGTGGGTCAGACTGGGATTGATGTCGCCATGATTCAGAGAGGCCTATGGAGAAATTTAGGTCCCCTCCTAGGATTAAGTGGTCCTTTTGTAGAATATCAGAGCTCAGGAAATGATCCCAGAATTCAGGTCTACGTTGGCATGGCCCATACACATTGATAAGCCCGATCTCAATCCCAGGTCAACTGAGTATATATTCGCCCCATATGCCTAGAGCCTCCCCAACTATTGCAAAGGATGATGGTTCAGGTGTTATATCCCACAACAATGCCTCTCGATCGTCCATTTGCATCAAGTGCTAGAAAGTACCATCCCAAGATCATCGAATCGAGTAGATGGGAGATGGATTCGACAGTAGCCAAGGTTTCTTGTAGAAAGATTACATTGACTGTTTCGACAAGGATCAGTCTACAAAATGCTAATTTTTTATCGGGCCTAGCAAGCCCTTTGCAATTGAATGATAATAGCTTCATGAAGGGGGGTCGACTAGGGTGTTCAAAGCTCTAAGTGCCTTGTGGATGGTGTTCTGTTTTCATGATGCAATATCCTCTCCGGCCTGCAACTTTTCTTTGGAAAGAGAGGAGGGCCATCCTCTAGGAAGTTTATGAGGGATGGGGGTTGAAATCAAACCGATACCTAATTTATTTGGGGCCTATATTTTTACCTTGGAACGAGTCAGGTATTTAGGGGAGGGAGGCCTAGACTCTGGAGAAGGGGAATTTATTGGGTGGAACTCTGGGAGGGATGGTGGGGTGATAGAGACAGTGTGGGATGGGATATGGTGGGGGCAAGCTACAGAAATGGGGGGCTATGTGCAACTGACATATTCTTTATAATTAACAGATGCATAGAGAGCAATACTTTTGGACAAAGCTGACATATGAGAAGAGCAAGGTATAGAAGTACTCTTATCCGAAGATAACGTAGCCCCGACAACCACCCTTGCCCTGGTGAGTGGAAGAGAGGGAGGTCGATGAGGTGTTTTGTTGCACTTCTTCGGGACCTCCTTTGCGGGTGTCTCTTTGGCTACTTTAGGGTCCGTATGGATCTCAGTATCTCCGGAGGGGGGATGCTCTTCTTGCATTTGATTTTTCCTTGTCGGAATTTCCTTTCCAGACTCCCCTGTTCTTGCCTTACTGTTAAGTGAGAAGTCTCGAAATAGATGGCCAATCTTATGGCATCTCTTGCATCTGAAGGGCACCCCTTCATAATCCATTATCTGCAACTGTTGAGCTAATTTATGTGACTAAATTAACGCAAGTATTATTATCAATCCGGGTTTGTGAAACTTGGAGGCAAATCCACTATTTGTGAAGATCAAGTATAACTACACTTTGAAAGATAAATGACAAAAGAAACTAAGGAAATATATATATAAAACTCTTAATTCAATTAGCTTAAAAGAGGAAACATTGAAAGAGTTCTTGACTCAAGAGATCTGCTCTCACCTCAATTATGACTTTAATGAATTAGAGATTATAATCAAAAACTCAAGATGCATAAATCATACATGAAAAAGAGCTCTTAACTTAAGAGACATTCAAATTTTTTCATAATAACTCATTCATCTCAAGATAGAAATCTAAATGGAAACAAACTGTTTGCATTTAAATAAAAGACTAAATCTAATTCACCATTTCATAGAGAGAATGCCCAACTTGAGCACTTGCTTGCCAACTCAATTAGATGATGAATAAACCATTAACAAGTGAAATCAATAACCATGATGAAATCTGAAATAAGATTTTGAAAAACTAAAGCTATCATCAACCAGATTTGCAATGAAATAAAACTAGTCTAAATTGGAAGTGTACTTAGCTTGGTGTGGGGGCCATCCACCCTTGCCTTGCACACTTATGAAGATGATATCAGAAGCTTTAGATCAGTCAAAAATCCATGTATTGATCAGCAAAATAAAAGTAACACAAGTCTCCAACTTAAGTCTTCACACCAAAAATATTACAGCATAAAAGTATCAAATGTCAAGTGTGTTGAGCCATCAAAATGTGGCTCTTAAATAATGAGTCTATGAAACCAACTGATCTGAAATCTCTCTAACAAACATAGCTATCCTAATCCACCTATCCAGGTCGAATCCAACTCCCTCATCCCAAGAAATATGACAAAAATCAGGGAATCCTAAAACAACCCTATTTAAATGGGATTTCTGGATGACTAGTCATGATTGACTAGCTCCAAAAAGGCATAAGAAAACTCGTTCTGTTGAAACCAAGCATAGGTGGCTTGGTCCTAGTTCCCAAGCCTTCTATTCATGCATCCCATTCGTGCTGAGGTGGCCTGCATCCATATCAACCATGAAGTGATTACGAGAATTTCTTAAAACTGCCAAAATTGCACTAAAACTCAAACTTTAATAAAAACTTTAGAAATTGATAAATCAAAGTTAAATACCTGTTTAAACACCAAATATTCATTAAAGTGAGATGGATGAGATGAAAATGAGGGATAAATGGATAACTAGATATGTTTATTAAAGCAAAATGAGATCAAATCTGAAGCCCAACAGGTAGGCTGACACAATCTACATTAAATTGCATTATCTTAGGGTGGACAACCCTAGACTCTCCCGCTCCGCGCTCGTACTTCGCGGAGTCTTTACATTACATTGACCAAAATACGGGTTTTAAGCCCCAAAAACATGCTATGGGGGGATTCGCTGCTCAACACTAACCATAGCCAATTCAAAATTATGAATCCTATTATTATAGGACCCTAACAAGTTACATAGTGGAATTTTCTGTGGAAGCATCTGATTCTTTCCTTTTTGTGAAGAGAAAGTGATTTTCTAGACCCAAGAAAGCCCACCCATTCGTTCACTCTCAAAGTTTAGAGAAGTAATCCGGTCTATAAAGGTTGGTTAAGATGCCATACCATCTAACCAAGTAGTTGGTAGCAATAGGTCTGACCAAAGTGTATTGGTGCAGGAAGGTAAATACCAAAGTAGTAAGTGCCAACCCAAGCACCCCAGATATATGAATCCAATATGAAATCCAAAAGGGTTGGCTGTAAACATGATAGGTGGTATAAGTAGGCCTCAAATCCCCCAACAACCTATCTTTGATTTCTTAAATGTGCATTTGGAAGTGTAGGTTGTCTTGACTAAAAAGGAGAGGAAGCGAAATCTAGCTCGACCACTGGGAGATGGAGCATTTTTTATATCGATAGAAAGAAAATCAAAAGATCCAACGAGCTATTTTCCTAATTGATTTATAATCGACATGAATGGTTGGCTTGCTAATCATTGGGTACTCACTGCTTTCTTCACTAAGAACATAGTCAATCATCATTACCAGTCATAGTCAGACATAGTCGTAACCAGTCATAGCCATAAATTATGCCTTAATAGTTAGTAGTCATCATTGATAGCCAATCATTGATAATCATTCCAGCCAATCATACCAAGAAGTTATTAGTAGATAGCATACCAGTCATAGTCCAATAAACACATGACATAACTGCACACAGATTTTAGATTTTAGATTTTTTTTGTTTAGTTTATTGTCTATGAACTAAGTATATCTTGGAATGGAAAATCCTCTTTTTTATTTAATTTTTTTTTTCTAATATTTATGCCTATTTTGAAGTTTATTTCAAGCTTTAGTTATAACTGAGCTCTACAAAGTTATTCCTCAACCCAAGTTAAGTGACTTTGATAGTGATATGTAAAAATTCTAAGAATGATGTAAATAGATCTCATGTTCTAGAAAATTGCCATATTTGTACCATATATTAAACGTGTCCATACCTACATGAAGCTTAGCACTTTACTTATGATTTCCTATCACTTATGCATTTGTAAGTGAGATGTTTCTTACAACCCTAGTGTGGCTTCTATTCAATGGTTATATTGTTATATATAATATTAGTATAGAATACTTCAACCCAAAAGCTATTTGAGAGTTTCTTGCCTTCACAATGATCTTTTCCATCTCAACAATGGTCATGTTTTCCTCTATACATTGAAATTATGTTGCACAAATACCTTTAGCGTTGCATTACTTGGAGAAGTAATTAGAGTTTATTTTCCCAAAATCTAACTTTTGAGAACCTTAATTTATTTATCAACTTTATTTTCAAGTTGGAACCATTGTGATCCAAATTTAAAACATGAATGAAACAAATTAAAAATATAACCATAAACATAGAGATGCAGTAGAAATAAAACCTCATTTCATTAATATCAAAGAACAAAAATATGCTTACATACATAATGGAAATAAAGCCTTATCTCTAAGAAGAGGGGGTGACTACATGCCTCTGAACTATGTTACAATGAGGCTTGAAGGCCTATTTATTATTGAGAAATAATGGAAAACCCAAAACATCCAAAAACTTAACCCTAGGAGATGAAACACCAAACTATGGGCCCCATTGGGGTAAATTAGTACATCAATTTCCGGGGGTCGTAACTTTGGCATACAATCTTTGTTTGATGCACACGATACCTCATTAGAAAGATCTATTAGAGGACTACAACTGTTAATAATGAATATTAAGTTAAAAATGTGTTTTCTCCACCTGTGATTTTCCCAAAAAACATCGTTTAAGACCTCAAAACAGCTCCAGAAGTTCGAGACTTGAAAAGATGCCAAAAATAGTAAATTGTGCTACAATTAAGGAAACTAAAAAAACGAATGAAATGATGGTGGGGGTCCAAGTGGAATAGGATGGTGGACACCAATATCCACCTGGATCATTCCTCCCCCCTTAGGAAGAAATGGTCCCCATTGCATTTAGTTCCTCCATGAGATGAGGAAACTTATGCTGAACCTGGTCCCCGGTGAACCACTTGCCCTGGTGAAGAAGTTGGCCTGCTTTGACAACTCGATATAGTTGGATCCTTTGTTATCGAGTGTTATTGATCTATGTGTCCATGATCTGATCAGTTTTGGCTTGTTCCATGCAGTCTGAGTTTAACTTTGTTGGTGTGATTTGTTTTGCAATATTGGATGTGTCCAACAATGGTGGAAAGTAGGGTTGAAGGCGGTCCACGTTGAACACTGGGTGCAGACCAAGGAATGATGGAATATTGAGCTTAAAGACATTTTCCCAAATGTAGCCAAACTTAGCCACTCATCTGGAACTTGTGTGGCACCTGATGCTGATCATGCCGCTACTTGTACTTAGCATTGGCTCTATCCAATATGTCATAGACCTATTGGCAGATGTGCCGAATGTGCTCAATGAAGTTGTTTTCCTTGTCATCTTTGAACCGGACATGAGTCAAATTTTCCTAAGTAGCTACAAATGGTATGGTCATATCAATGGGACATAGTGGCTGGAATCCCAGACCCACTTCAAAAGGGTTATGTCCAGTCGAGCTGTGGAGAGCCCGGTTATATTTGTGTTGGACATAGAGGAGGCTTTCATCGCATGTGCATGGATGCTATGAGTTGTACATGCATCGACTATGTACGATCATCCTATTGATGACCTTTTTTTGGTCATCCGTTTCAGGATGGAAAGTTGTGGAATTAGTGAACTAGGTGTCCAACATCAACTAGAGACTAGACGAAAATGTACTGAGGAGCCTGTTGTCTCTATTAGAGATGATAGATTGTGAGATCCAAAAGTGTACCCACACTTGTTCAAAGAATATTTTAGTAGTGGCTTATGCTGTGATATTCTTCTTGCAGGTTGCCATAATGGCCATCTTTGAGTATCTGTTGACAACCACAAAAACACATTCATTGCTATGCTTAGTAGAAGGAAGGCCTGGCATGTAATCCATGGATATTTATTCCCAGGGTTGACTAAGGGTAGGTAGCGGAGTATAGAAGCCTTGCTTCGTGATAGTAAGTTTGGCAATGACATGGGGTGTGCAGGGTCTGATGTACTTCCCAACATCTTGTTGAAGATTTGGCCAATAGAAAAACTTCTGTAGTACTCCCACTATTTTCTCGACCCCGAAATTCCCAACGAATGAACTGTAGTGCACTTCCCAAATCATCTTGGCACACTCGCTTGAAGTAACACAAAGGTGTCCCAGGTGGCAAAACAATGCATCCTAGAGGTAAAAATATGGAACTTGTTGACCACCCAAGAGTGTCTGGTATGTGTGGCTGAATTCTGGGTTGCTTTTGTAGAGAAGCGACCAATCAAAAGTTTCGTGCCCACAAGAGTTGAGCACAGTGGTTAAGCCATGATTAGTGGTCGGCTGAGGAAGTTTGCAACATTATTGGTGCTTCCCTTCTTGTACTTGATATTTGAATGGAATTGTTGCAGGAATGTGGACCATTTTTGATGGCAATCATTCCGCAACTTCCCTTGCATCTATATGAACTGTAGGGGTTAGTGTTCTGTGTAGATGACCATTTCCTTCCCCAAAATGTAATGCATCCATTGTTGGCAGGCCTGCATAATGGAATACATCTCTTCGTCATAAGTGGGATAATTTTGGACTGTGTCTGAAAGTGTCTCATTGTGATATGCTATTAGATGCCCCTGTTAAGTAAGGACTGCCCCAATAGCATAGTGAGAGGAATCTATCTCAATCTCAAATGGTTGTTGCAAGTCTGGTAACGTGAGCATTGGTGCAGAGCAGAGACAATGTTTCAACTCTATGAATGCCTTCTGTTGAGATTCAACCAAAAAAAATTTGCTTTCACTCCTCCCTTGCTGACTTGACTCAAGGGCCAAGTGATATGAGAGAACCCCAAAATGGACCTGCAGTAGAAATTAACAAGACTGAGAAAGTTGTGGAGCTGTGTCAGAGTGGTTGGGGCTGGCCAATCCCGAATGACTTAGAGCTTGGCTAGATCCACATGCACCCCCTATTCATCAATAATGTATCCTAGATACTGAACCTAGGTCATGCCAAAAGTGCATTTCTCCAAATTGGCACACAACTTGTGTTGCCACAGTGTTTGGAGAACTTGTTGGATGTGGTGGAGGTGCTCGTCCCAACTCTCACTAAATATTAGGATGCCATCCAAGTATACCACTACAAATGAGTTGGTGAATGGCCGCAAGATGTCATCCATCAACCTCATGAAGGTTGTAGGAGAATTTGTTAACCTAAACGACATAACCAGCCATTCAAAAAGGCCCTCCTTGGCTTTGAAGGCAGTCTTCCACACATCGGAGGGTTTGATTTGTACCTGGTGATATTCAGATTTCAAGTTGATCTTGTTGAAATATTTCCCCCCTTGAGTTGGTCCAGGAGGTCATCAATCCATGGGATTGGGTACTTATTCCGAACAATGATCTTGTTCAATGCTTGATAGCCAATACAAAGTCTCCAAGTCCCATCCTTCTTCTGTACCAACATGATTGGGCTCTCACATGGTGATGAAGTCGGTTGGATGTGACCTTTCTATAGAAGCTCTTGAATCTACCTCTTGATTTCGTCATTCTCCATAACAAAGTGACGATAGATTGGTCCATTGGGCAATGACCCACCTAGGGTCATATCGATGGAGTGCTTGACCTGACAGTGCAGAGGTACCCCTATGGACCTCCATGACCTTGTCCATCTATTGTTGTCATGCGAAGGTGCCCTGTATGTAGGTCATGACCACCCTATTATTCTTTCCCTGAGGGCGTATCATCAGGAAAACAAATTTCCTGGTTTTGGAAATGAGCTTACTACATTGTTTTGCGGTAACCAAAGAGATAGTGGTAGGTGGTGCTGCCTTTGATATCCTACACTACTTATTTCCCAAGGTAATAATAATAGTGTGAGGCCTTGAATCATACACAATGTGTTTCTTCCACAAGTATGGTTGGCCTAATAATACATCACAAGCATCAAGAAGAGCAACGTCACATAATACCTCATCCATGAAGGGCTTATGATGTATGGAAGGCAACATTGCTGGCTGACGCGAAGATCTCGTCCTTAGTGAAGCCACCCACAGGTGTACAGTTATGGGTGTGCTATGGCTAGTAAGCCCTGTCGCTTCATGACCTCTACTGAAATGAGGTTCTTTTGGCTTCCACGATTGACAATGAACTGTAGCGGGGAACCCTTTACCCACATTTGGGAGTGGAAGAGGCGTTCCTCCCTCTTTGGGTCTTTGGGTTCCTCCTTCTGGATCTTCATGGTGGCAACGGTGGAATTGGGATCTACATCGATAATATGCTTCCCTTTGTCATTCCCCTTATCGGATTCTGACTCAGAGTCAGGACATGCATCTGATTCAGAAACCTTCAGCTCAGCCACTATTGACTTCTTGGTCCAACACTCACTTGTGTTGTGAGTGGAGCTCCTATGGAACACACACCACTTTCCCGTGTCCTTCTTTAGCTTCGTGGTGTTGTTCTTTTCTTGCGGATTTGGTAGGTTTTCCTGGGCCACCCGGCCTTAGCTTTGTCCTTTGTTTTGCGGTTTGGGGGCACCTTTCCCTTGCTTCGGATTTGCAGATCCAAAGTCTTGCTTTTTCTATTTAAGCTTCTTCTTAATCTTAATAGCTTATCGATACACCATGCCAAGCGAGGAGATGTCTAGGAACTCCATCGAATATTGGATGTACCTATGTAGGCAGTTGCAGTACTTGAGTATCAAATGTTTCTCAGAATCCTTGATACCTAACTTTGTGTGAAGGGTATGAAAAACATTGGTAAACTTTGACATGTTTTAGTCCCTTCCCTATTGCAACATGGTCCACTTTATGTATTTATCCTCATAGCTCCCGACAAGTTAGTACTGCTACTTGATGGCATCTCAGAATAAATTCTAAGTGGGTGCGGCTGAAAAAAGTGAGGGCGTACTTTCATCCTTCTGCTCATAGTAGGTTTCCCACCAGTCCTTGATGTGGGGGGCGACTTTAAAGAGAGAAAAAGTAATATTTTTCCCAGCTGGAAAGATCATGAACAAAAAAATATCCTTCTAGAAGATTTAACCATTTATCTATGACATTTGCATCTATTTGGCCCTCAAATGTTGGAATGTCAAAGTTTACTTGTACATTAAAAGGAGTGGCACCTGTAGAGTGACTGCTGGATGTGGATGCGCCATCAGTGGGCAACCATTTATGGATATGGGTAAATTTATCCATAATCACATTCCTTTATTTCTTGAGGGCCTCCTTGAGTAATATTTTGATAGGATCTGTTGCTCCCTCATATTTTTTTTCTTCCCCCATGGGTGACTATCGGGTTTGTGAGGCTGATCTTGCAAAGGTTCAACCAGATTGAGCCCTAGCTCCTTATACCCCGACCTCGTTGGGGACATGCAAAGAAGGATCGAGAAATAGAAGACTGCTCTAATACCACTGATCTGAATTTAAATAGGAATGAAAAAAATTACAGATATAACATAAACATGGAGATGCATCAGAAATAAAACTTCATTTCATTAATATCAAAGAATTGAAATATGCTTACATATAGAGTGGAAATAGACTAGATCAGACGATGGTGGCTTATCTATGAGAAGAGATGCAGTGGAAATGCCACTGAGCTATGTTACGATGAGGCTTGAAGGCCTATTTATTATTAAGAAACAATGGAAAGCCCCAAACATCCAAAAAACTAACCCTAGGAGATGAAACGCCAAACTATGGGCCCTACTGGGGTAAATTGGTACATCACTTTCCCGAGGTTGTAACTTTGGCATATGATATTTGTTTGATGTACACGATAACTTGTTAGAAAGATCTATCCAAGGAATACAACTGTTGACAATGAATACTGAGAAAAACTACCATATTTTCCACTAGTGATTTTGCCAAAAAACGACTCTGGAAGTTCAAGACCTGAAAAACTACCAAAAATAGTAAATTGTGCTACAATTAAGGAAACTAAAAAAATGAAGGAAACAATGGTGGGCATCCAAGTGGAATAGGAATGTGGCATTAAAAATGATATTTTCCATCTCAAAAATGGTCCTATTTTCCTCTATACACTGCATTGATGTTGCTGAATTACCTTGAGTGCTGCAATACTTGGAGAAGTAATTAAAGTTTATTTTCCCAAACTCTAATTTATGAAAACCTTAATTTTCCTATCAATTTTGTTTTCGAGTTTGAACCATTTCTCTATATTCCTTCAATGTTATAAGAGCTAGTGACTTGTACTTGAGAAAGCACAACTTTATTTAAAGGGCATTGATGGATGTCATAAAATAATTTAGACTTGCATGTTGTTTCTTCATCCAACTTTTTTTGTCAAATTTATCCCTATGTTTGTTGTCTAAAATGTGAAATTCACAATAACTCCTATTGAATTGGAAGAAAAACATGAACCATATTAAATTTTTTTAAATGATACAGATTCTAGACTTAGGATATCCATACCTTTGATGACATAGTTGAGTCGTTTTCAGCCACCAATGCTTCTCGTCCTATTGTTGTAATAGACTTTTACTTGAGAAAACAAAACCAAATTTTTCTTGCAAGGGAATTGATGGATGTCATAAAATAATTTGGAATTTCAAATGACTAAACATGCATGTTTTTTCTTCATCCAACTTATTTTGTCAAATTTATCCCTATGTTTCTTGTCTAAAATGCAAAATTCACAATAACTTGTGTTAAATTGGAGGAATTAAATGAACCATATTAATTTTCTTTAAATTTTTCGGATTCTAGACTTCATATATCCATACCTTTTGATACTATAGTCTATTTTCAGAGTTGTTTTAAGCCACCAATGCTTCTTGTCCTATTGTTTATACTCTATACCTATCAAGATCTCCTTCAACAACTTTTTCAACCTCTTTGTATTTGTCCCTCTTGAAACCCTTTCCATTAGATATAATCTTGGAATTATGCTTTAGCTTTATCTACTATAGTTTCTTCTTTAGGCCTAGTACGTATATACTTCACATCTTCAAAACCTTCATTAGGCACTTTCATGGGTTTGTTCCTTAGCCTTTGACCATGTGTACCTTCTCATGTCTTGAAGCAATTGTCTCTTGGTGACTTTTTTTATCATTCAATTAGGAAAACCCATCACTCTTTCATGTCATGTGGTTTACTTAATATCTCCTTAAGCATATTTTTTCTCAATAGTGAAGAAATAAAGAGTATAACATCTCTCTTCTCTTCACTATCACAATTTTGACTGGGCTTCTTTTGATACAAATTACTTGAATTTCCTTTACACTTTGCATGAGAAAATTCATACTTCATTTCTACAATCCTTCTCACAATGACTAGGTTTTCCATAATAATAACACTTGCATTTGATCCCTGGGCTGAAGTTTCCTCTCCTTTATGCTTTGAAGTTGTTATCTATTTGGCTTTGTGTCTTATCTCTTTGGTGGCCAAAACTTTTCATTCCTTTGCTTTATGTTTTAACAAAAAGGCATGTTCACAACTCCATCATATAGCTTATTTTTTTGATGATCGAGTAACAACAATCTTCTTAGCTTATTAAATGTGAAGGAAATAACTCATGTTGATAAGCTGAGACTTGCTACAAACACTTAAAAATATCAAGAAAAAATAATGGTTATAGAGACAAGATCCCTGTTCTCTATCTTTTCACATCCAATAAGAAGTTGATCTCTTATATTTTTTACACTAGTCAAATGCTTATGTGGATCTTCTAACATGGAAGCCTGTAGAAAAATAGCCATTAAGGAGAGGAGTTAGAAATTGACAACCATTTTTTATGCCTATTTCCATGAAAGTAGTGCCACATCAACATCTCAAACCTTCTCTATGTTGAAGATAAAATCCAAAAATTAGTCGAGTTGATAGACTGCATGTAACCTTGATAACATAAGATATGCACAAGGTTTGCATGAACTGTTATTAGTTAGGGAGAAGGTTTTATCAATGATGAACATTAATATATTTTTATGTATATTTAGCATATTTTCAAGGCACTTAGTTACTTTAGTACTTCTTGTCTAAGAATATATTTCCATTAAATTATTCTATTTTATACTAAATTTATAAAATGTTGAGGATTTATTTTGTTTTCAGTCTCCAATTTTCCTTAACTTTGTAGTTGTACTATTAATATAATTGATATTATAAAGGAATGAGCCAATTTGTTTGAGAACAAACTTTATGTGGGCTGATTTTTCTTTCATCTACAATTTTTTTGAAATTTAACACCTTACTATTTTTTTTTTTTTAATTTCATTCTCCACTTTCCTCTTTAATTTCTTTGGAACTTACTTGCGTTCTGTAGATTAAGCAAGTGGAACGAGTTTCATGGTTTAAGATCTTTGTATTTTCATTAGTGATTTTCTAGATCAATTTTCAATCTGATTACTTTAGAATTTCTTGTCTAAGAATTTATTTCCATTAAATTATTTTGTTTTATGCTAGATTTATAAAATGTTGAGGATCTATTTTGTTTTTAGTCTCTAATTTCTTCTAAGCTTTGCAGTTGTACTATTAATATAATTGATATTATAAAGGAATGAGCCAGTTCATTTTAGAAAAACTTCGTGTATGCTAATTTACCTCAATATTTTTTTAATTTATTTATTTCTCAACTTTCCTCTTCCATTTCTTTGGTCCTTACTTGGTAACTGTAGATTAAGCAAGCAAAACTAGTTTTATGGTTTAGCATCTTCATTTTGTCATTTGTGATTTACTAGATTACTTTTCAATCTAATTGGAACACATATAATAACTCTTTCATGTTTTTACGAGTCAAATATATGAGTATGTTATATAAATTATGGGGCAGTGATTTTTAAAACCAAGGTGAGGTGTGGTCTTTTGATGTAAAAAAGTAATATTTTCATTATGGTGCTTATGGATCTCACTTGCTTTATTTTCATGATAAAATAGTTTAAATGTTGTTGAATGATCTCTACATTATTTTCAACTACATGACATGGGTTAGATTTTCTTGAACATAATTTATTGGATTAAAACAAGAACATGGCAGACACCATAGAGATTAGTGGTAAAGAGTAATGTGATATTTTGAATAGTTTTAAGGATCATGAAGGAAATAATACAGAGGTGAGTCAACAGTCAGAAGAGAAACACATGCAATTTTCTAAAGAAGAGGTGTAGTTGATGCTATTCTTGGGTTCAATTTCCAAATAGGAGATATGTGCAGTTTTATTCAAGGGTGGATCTTAATTCACATGGAAATTCAAATTTATTTACAAAGTTGTTATCATACTTTGTAGGAACATGTTTCGAACTACTAAAATTTTTCTTGGTAGTGATTAAGGTTCTCTATAGTAGGATGAAGTGATCAATCTAAAACAAATGATTTATTTCTTTATTTATGAGGCATTCATGTTGGCATAATTAGACAAGGTATTTAACTTGAACATAGGCTTCATGATTTGTAAGGCTCAATGAAGTAGTATTGTAGTAATATTTCATTGTAGCATGGGTCTTGTCGTTCGTTCATATTTTCGTGTCTTTCAACAATTGTCAAAGAAGTGTCAATTAGTGCTATATGATATTACCTTACAACGCTTCCTTCGCAACATTTGGTGCAACTACTAGTTCATTTATGGTTAACACTAATTTTATTTTTGTTATTAATATGTTTTTGTTGAAAATATTATTAATATAGATCCATCGCAACCACAGATCTACCAAGCACTTAAAGGGATCAAATTTCTTGATATGTAGACCACTTCTAGAGTACAAAACTTGGAAAAATGTTTGCACCTGAAGATTTTTAATCCCTCTAGGTGCTTGATAATTTTGTGTGTAATTTTTCTTGTTTAAATTGTATTATATTTAGATGGATACGATGTCTTGAAATTCTTCTTGAGCACTTGGATTATGTAGACTACAAAACTTAAAATTTTGAGTTCCAACAAATCTTTGCTATATTTGAAAATAAAATAAAATTGATTAATAAATATACTAAAAAAGGGATCAAAACTTAAAATAATGAAACAACTTGAAACATTTTAATATTTTACCCATAATAATTTATTTATTTTAGTTGTTTTATATAATATATACAAATATGCATAGTTGACATTGGAATATTTTAAAAATTATATTATGATAGACATCAAAATATTTTGTTTACGGCTCTATGGTAAATATGAAATATTTTTACTACATATCTTTCACATTGAGTTGTAAGATTAACAACGAACTACTAGAGTGGGATTTTTGTTTTATAACGCTTTTAATTAAAGCTTTAAAAATATGTATATTAATTTCTGTTTTTATGACAACTGACATTGTTTTCCTATTATAAGAGTATATTTTATATTTATTTTAAAAGAGACATGACGAAATCTCACATCACTCTCATATTGAGTTCTAAATTATGTCTGCACAATATGCTTTTAATTAAAACAAACCAAATATATGTGTGTGTTCATTTATGTTTTATTGTAGTTTTTTTTGGTAGGTAAGCACCCATGGGGGATTTGAACCAGTGACCTATCGCAAGGAGTGCCTTAACAATGCACCCATTCATGGTCAATCCAAAGCCCGGTGGGCATGTTTTTATTATAGTTGATATTGTTTTTTTTTATAATATATTTTAGTTTTATTTTAAAGGGAACAAATGCATGGATGAAATCAAACATCACCCTCATAATTGGCTATATAATGAGCCTATCAGTGCAAATAGGTTTCCTTGATGATGATAATTGATGGCGCCTAGTAATAGGTGTTGTTCTATGTATGTAGCTGCTTTGAAGTACGGCTACACTTTGTCTGAAATATATGATTGTTTTGGGTGAATTTCATGGTAAGCACGATAATTTTTAGTTCCTTTAGTTGCTAGCCATGGTTTCCATCCCTCAATTCTTCTTTTCATTTCAGATCTTCTTATCTAAGAGGTTTTATGTATTTTTAAGAATTACCTCTCGAAGTGTTTCATATATGTCATTGTTTTTACATGATGTAATGCTTCACCATTAATGAATGTATTATCTTATTGACTTGCAACTACTTGGTTTGAGACTTTATTTTAATTTATTTATTTATGGTTGTTTCTTTAATTATGTAACAAAACATTTTGATTATCTTCTAATAAACTTCATACCATAAATTCTTGTTTATCAATACAGTTGGTTTCCTATTCATTTTTTTGTTTCATCATTGAGAATGCCAACTTAGATCACCAGTTATGAACTATTAATCATTTGGACCTCCAAAGAACAATGTTTCTTATGAAACTCCTCTCTTTATTCCGTTAAGAGAAGGAAATTCCTCCCTTTAATCTCCTATTAAAGAATTAAAGATTACAAAGTTATTGGTTCCTTGTCCTAAACCAATCTGATGTTTGAACGCATGATCTTCCTACATATAAAAGACTATTCACTCTCCACAAGCATTAATCCCATAAGATCCTCCATCAAAATATGTCCAAGGGAACGAATGATCAAATTCCTCTGCTATAATAATGTGAGGAATTGGTTCCTTCTCCAAACTAGAATAAACAAGTAAATGGCCAGTATGCTTATTTCCACCATATTTGGTGAAGAAACTATGTCCTGAAATTTTGATTTGTTCCTTGCGATACATACTCCCCAATAGATGAAGGGGGATAAGTTCCGAAGGGTTTTGTTAGGGACATTATCCCACCAAATTTTCCATGCTTGCTTAAAGTCTTCACCTCACCATTTAGGAAAACCACCCAAACCTCTACTACACTCCATCCTTACCACCTTTTGAAAGGGACAATCCAAGAAGAGGTGTTCTATAATCTCTTCACTATTTTTACATACTATGCACCGACTCATCCCTTCCTTTCCCTAAATCTTTTCCCACCACCAGACTATATTCTCATTACTAGAGGTAGATACCATGTGAACATAACCTGCATTTGGAGTGTAAACCCCAAGGTTGAGTGTATCCAAAAAAGAGTGTCCTCTTGGTCACAAATCCTAATATGCAATATGTCCAAGGATCTCTTGAATTCTTTCCAGAGTGGTCTCTAAGCCTATGTAAATTGAAGCTTCTTAGAACCCATCCATCCTTGTTTCCATAAGCTCGTATTATTCAAGTTAACAAGCTGACTCAAAAAAACTCTTCCATTCTCTTTCAGAGTCATGAAAAGGGCTTTTGGAAACCTCTACTCCACTACACATATGATCCAATGATTGATGACTACCCTTCTCTTCTCTCCATTCCCTACTTTCCATGTGATCTTGCTTCCATCACTGGGAAAGAAACCAACACTTATTTCCAAACCACTGATCCATTTGGTTGTCTCTTACTACACTTCCTGATCGAAATTTCAAAAGTTGAAGGAAAAAGATTTTTCTAGTATACCACTCTTATCCACAGGATTCTTGTATTCAAGAGTATCAATATAACTTTTGCTACTAAATCTTTTGAGAAAAAATGTAGATTATTGATTCCCCATCCTTTCCATGCTTTGGGAGCTACAATTTTGTTTCATTGAACAGATGGGAAAGCCAAGTTCCCTTTTGTACCAAACTATAAGAATCGACTGCATATTTTCCTCATAGCATCCAAAATAAATTTTTGGATCCAAGTGAGCAACATCTAAAAAACTAGAATAACTTCTAAAAATGATTTAATAAGGACTAGTCTCCTTTTCCCCGATAACCACCTGAAGCTCCACACATTTCAGAATTTTTCCATTTCTCTTAACAACCACGTCCAATGCTCTTTCCTATACATAAGCCTAAGTATTTTAACCCTTCCTCCAATGGCTTGATTTGAAAAGGAAATAAAACCATAAAACTTCTGATTTCACCTATTAGAACCCCCATATAGGAAATCATGTATTTTTGCATATTGACTTGCATTCTTGTGGCCTTTTTAAATACTAGTACAAATGGGGCAAAAATACAACATACATTAATCAAATATTCGTCTCATTTTCATTATTTATCCAATGCATTTGAGTCATAATTTTTGTCAGTGAAATTTCTTTAGATATCCGACATTGTACTACTTATCAGATATTCGACGAGATTAATGTCGGATATATGATGCTTTTGATGGCCAAGAATGTGTCTAATCATCAATAATTTTCTAATGAATTACGACAAATATCTGACTTCAACCTCTGTAGAAATTTCTACAAATCTAGCTCTGATACCATGTACAAATTAATGTGTAGCTAAAATGCTCATGAAATTTACTAAATCAAAAGACTAGAAGCTACTCTACTCATATGCATAAGCAAATTCATGATTGAGACTAGAAATCATTAACATGCATCAAGATTTAACACACATACACAAAGATTTATTTAGGGGAAAACAACTACTCAAAACCCCTTACTAATTGTATCGCATTAATCAAAGAATCTGGATGAATACAATATGCTCTACTCAAGCTTGACCTCAACCTGCACTTGTATCTTCTATTCTCTTGCCTGACTAACTGACCTGGGCCAATACTTAACTAGAATTTTGAGCCACCAAGCCCCTATTTCCTTGCATTGTTTGATGAGGAATTAGCCCCTATTAATTAGGGAAATTTCTTATTGAGAATTGTGCAATTCCTTTAGCACCTTCTTTGACTACATGCATGACCTGTATAACTTGGACTAGTTTACAACTGATAGTACACTACCCTTGAACTCCAATATCATACGGGTAGCTTGAATTCTTTGCATGCATGAGTTAATTTAGGTTGATTGATTAGTTAAGTTGATGATTACTCAATGTGAAAAACGTTACACACCCTTGTCACTCAGTGTGAAAAAAGTTACATGACCTTGGCTAAACCTCCACTAGTTCTACTAACATTGAGAACTAGTTACATTGAAAATAACTCAAATGAAGTGAAATATATTGCTACAAATTAGAAATAAATCATGTAGAATTGAACTCAATTATCTCCAACTGAAATTTATTGAGTTAAATGAGTGATAAGATCCATGTTACCTTAGTTAACTACCTCCAAGTATTCTGCTAAAATTGAAATTGAAGTTTCTCCTAATCTAATCAAGGGAAAATTAAATTAGGAATTTCTTCCTACATTTTAAACACTCCCTCTAAGAAATAAAAGGATTCACACCCTAATCTAGCAGCTTTGGAATGTATTGCATGCAACACTTCTCTTTATTGTTGCTGCTACTACAACATATGCAACTGAGAAGCACCCAAAAAGATAAACTGAATCAACTATGTCTGCAACTGTCTACTGGGAAAATTGTGTTACGGCTGACTCTGCTACTGAGCCTCCTTCTCTACTATCAACACTCCTCTACACTCCTCAATATCCAACTGACACTAATCCTCCTAGTACTAAATATTGTGGCCCCCTGTAGCAAGGTAATGATCCATGAGACAAACACACCTCAATGGACCCTGCCCAAATTTATGCAACTCTTGGACTATAGATCTACACTACTCCACCTCACTCCTAGAGATATAATTGCATGTGATCCCTTTGACCACTTGGCTCAAAATATACCCCTACTGGAGATCTCTTCCTGAGTGGATATCTTCATTCGACCTCTTGTCTTCTTCTCCATTTGTGGCTGCTTTGCAACTTCTTTAGGCTTCTTTTGAGGCTACATGTTGAGAGGTATAACATGTTCCCTCTCAACCACCATATCCATAGTCCCTACCTTGCTCCTCAAGGATTTATATGCATCTTCTACATCAAGTTCATACATGTTTTTGGCTCGAACCCAAATTTGCTTCGCCTGTCCCGTGGTTATGTGTCTTAGGAATGTCTTCCCTTTGTTGAATATCACATCATAGCCACAGGATTCCAACATAGCTACAGAGACAAGATTATTATTTAGACCTAAAACAATCATCACATCCTTGAGTCTAAGAGGGGTGCCTGACTCCCTCTGAAAGGTGACAGTACCAATCCTGGTCGTAGTCTACCTTATGTTGTCTCCAAACTCATTGTTCATTTAGAGATCTTTCTCCTCAAAGTCACTGTAAAATTATTTGTTACCCATCATGTGGAACGAGGCACAACTATCTAGGTACCACATGAGTCAAGTCAAGCTCAAACTGTGAAACCAAATCTTCGCTTGCTACTACTACTACAGGATCCTTCTTTCTTGCCTTTTTCTGTGGACATTTCATGGCATAGTGCCTGAATTCATGATAGTGAAGGCACTTGATTTTGGACAAGTATTTCTTCTTTCCCTCTTGGCTAGAATGAGCCTCACCTTCTCGCTTCTTCCCCTTGGCCTTCTTTCCCTTGCTGAATAATGCAAAGTCCTCTTCCTCTTCTTTGGATGAGTTTCCATCTCTGTTTCTCCGCCTCATTTCTTCTTTCACTAGATTGGACCATAACCACTCCCAGCTTGGTAGTTTCTCTCTACCAATTACTGAATCTTGATAACTATGCCAACTCTTAGGAGAGCCCATGAGAACTAGAGCTACTAGATCTTCTTCAGGGATAGTAACACTGACCCTGCCAAGTTCATCTTGACATTATGTAAACCCACTCAAGTACTGCAGAATTGTGTCATTCTTTTTCATCTTGATGCTTTGAAGCTTGTTCTTGAGTTCCATCTTCTTGTGGTCACTATTTTTCTCAATTAACTCAGTGAATTATTTCCACATTGTGAAAGCAGTCTCTTTCCCATGGATATTTGAGACAATATGATCTTGAACTCCCTCCAATATGATCCTCCTTATTTCAGCCACATCCTTCTTCCACTAAGAAATATCGTGGGCATCAAATGCTGGGGGTTTTGACACATATATCTTGATGTATTATAGCAGCCCATTATCATCCAATATTGGCTCCATTTAGATCTTCCATGCCACAAAATTTGTGGTTCCTTCCAAATCATGCTCGATCTGAGTCCATTGAAATCCACCTTCTCAGTCCTGGAGAAACCCTATAACATTGATCTTCAAATTCGAACATCCTGCAATGACAACTTCAAATTCTCTTCTCTACTGTAAATCTAGCTCTAATACCATGCAGAAATTTCTACAAATATAGCTCTGATACCATGTAGAAATTATTCTATAGATTCTAAACTACTCATGAAATTTACTAAATCACAAGGCTAGAAGCTACTCTACTCATCTGTAAAATAAAATTCATGATCGAGAACAAAAATCATTAACATGCACCAAGATTTAACACACATACACAAATGTTTATCTAGGGGAAAGAAACTACTCAAAACCCCTTACTATCTATATTGCATTAATCAAAGAATCTGGATGAATACAATATGCTCTGCTCAAGCTTGAGCTCAATGTGCACCTGTATCTTCTATCCTCTTCATGACTGACTGACCTTGACCAATACTTAGCCAAAATTTTGAGCCTCCAAGCCCCTATTTCCTTAAACTATTTGAAGAGGAATTAGCCCCTATTAATTAGGGAATTTTCTCATCGATAATTGCACAATTCAGTTAGGCCCTTCTTTGACTGCATGGATGACCTATACAACTTGGACTAGTTTACAACTGATAGTACACGACCCTTGAACTCTAATATCAACTGGGTAACTCGAATTCTCTGCATGAATGAGTTAATTTATGCTAATTGATCAGTTAACTGGATGATTGCTTCGTGTGAAAAAAGTTACACACCCTTGACTAAACCTCCACTAGTTCTACTAACAGTGAGAACTACTTACACTGACAATAACTCAAATTAAATGAAATAGATTGCTACAAATTAACAATCAATCATGTAGAAATGAACTCAAGTGTATCCAACTCAAATTTACATAGTTAACTGAGTTACAAGAGCCATGTGGCCATAGTTAACTACCTCCAAGTATTCTTTTGAAATTGAAATTTGAATTTCTCCTAATTGTTGCATCTAAATTTGCATGCAAGGATATATTTCTCTATGAAATTTTATCCAAATAAGATCATCAGAAAACAAAAGGAAATACCAATAGAGATAATATAGTGTCTCAACCCAAATTATCAAGCATGCATTAAGAAATTGGTTCTATATAATACAAGGAAATATGTGTGCACCTGGCCTCCTCGTAGATTGGGGAAGGATTTTTGTGTCATATGAAAATTCTCACACTCCACTCAAGCAATATACCTTTTCCACACCTGATGTTGATCCCTATACACAAACAAAAACAAAAGCAGAGAACAAGTGACCTTCCTCAAAATATTGTTAGATAGAAATGTCATAGGAATAACTATAAAGCATGCTGAATACAAATAGATACAAGGAAGGAACATATGTTTCTATTAATCATGGAAAAATAAGATTAAAACCATATACCTTCAACTCAAAGCTTCCTCTCCACAATTCAACGGAGTCTCCCCACTACAACAAGGAAATGAGCATGAAGAGAAATACTCAAGCAACAAGAACCTCACAAGCTCTCTCTCTAACAACAAGATTGCAACATAGAATCAAGGTCTTTAGCTCACCAAGAATCTCTCTCTCCAAAAACTCTAGTCTGACCCTCTCAAATGGACCAGTATAAATAGGAAGAAGAGAATTCCTAAGAGGATGAATGTAGATGCTTAGGATGATGAGAAGTCATGGAAACTTTTGAATGATAAGTTGTGTCTAGCTCAAATAAGTGATGAGTCGAACTAATCTGCTAGGAACCAAGACACTCTAGAAGACACCCCTGATCATAGGCATAGAAAGTACTAAAAAAGGCCACAGTCTCTTGCACAAGGAATTCCTGGGGGTGACTGGGAAGCTCTAGTTTCTCTCATAGGCCTCCATCTGTGTGATTGGGAAGAATGATTGGGAAAATAAGGTCTAAGGCCTGGAAAATTTCTAACAACCATGAGGACTAATGAACATTGAAACTAGGGGGTAAAATAGGATGATAATAGATGCCCCTAAGGCACGAGGTCTGAATAAAAGCTTATGGCCAAAATACATTATGATAAACGTCAAAGGTCAAAGTTGGAGTGAGGAGACAAAGCCAAGAATGCAGACCAAAATAATTTGGAGCTAAAGTCTCATATGTGATGATAACATCCCCAAGACGAGCATACCCATGCTCGGTCATAAGAATATACTAAACATGGCTGCCAAAGCATACAATGTGGATCCATGAGATGAAGTGCTAGAACATGGCCATGAAAGACATGCATAGCAGATTCATGTGACTAAAAAAAAATAGAGCATAGCCACTAAAAAATACAATTGTTGATCTATGTCACAGTATATATCAATAGGACTATGAACACATGATGGAAAAAGAAGTGTCTCAAGATAGTCCTCAAAGTACATAAGAGATACATAACTCCAATGTAGCCTGGGATAGATGCCATATAAGAGTGATATTTCTATAACCTAGGGTCTTTGACATAACCCCAATAGTACAAATATACATCATGCGAATATATGAGCTGATGTTGATCATGGTAGAAACCATCTTATTACGAGCCAATGTAGTAAACTATTAATAGACATGAGGGGTACCATCAATGAGGAAAATGGACCCTAAGGTACCTAGTACAGTCCACTAAGTTTGAATAGATGAGATGATGTCAAACACCAATGAACTCGTCCAATCAGGAGCCAATAATGTGAACCCACAAGGAAGCCTACCACTAAGGTCTGCAAGCTCCAAGGTACTATTGGTTCCCAGATAAAGCTCCTAGATAATGAGATAATGTTAACAAGAGAAGATCCATTGAAGGAGGGCCTTGATGTATCCCCCATGAATTGACCCAGAACAAACTAGGATTATGTCATGGATGGACGAAGTCATGAAGTCATGAAGTACAAATGACACAGGGATGGTCGACTCAATAAGGTCAACAAGCTACTATAGATGGTTGACACATGCTGAGACTTCCCTTGAACACATAGCGGCACAACACAGAAGTGACTTGGAAGCATGACTGATGAGCCCCATGTGATATCATGCAACAATGAAGGAGGGCTTGAGGCGTGCTCCATATGACTGGAAGAGTAACCAGCCAAAGGAGTAGACAAACTCATATGTATGGTATAGCTCCTAGGTAAGCTAAAACCTAACTATGAGATAATGAACTAGACATGTGTTATGTTCAAGGGTGACAGAAAGGACATTGTTGTTTGATGAGTAATGGAAATAAATGTTCCCTCCCTTATCTTTTTATAAGTTCCTTTTTTCTGAAGTTGTCCTCCAAGCCCAAAAAAGAGATAAAAGTATACAAGGGAGAATCTCCTAGCCAAGAAAACTAGGTATTTATTTTTCATAGCTAGTCTATCCCATTCTGGAAAAAGGTTAAACTTATGTTGGGTAAATGACCCTTCAAGTAATTTTATAAGCGTGAAGGGGACAAGTTCACTTGTCGATGTTTTCTAAATTAAGGAATCTGAAAGGAGATTAAAGGAAAATCATCCTAGAGGAGCAAGTGATATAAAGCATAGCAACTAGTTTCGATAATGGTGGAACTTCTCATGACATAAAGAGGACAAGAGGTTGTCTAATGGGTCCACTCATTGCAGAAGCTCCTCTAAGAAAGGCTAAAACTCCAAGTGAAAGCAAATGATAGGCCAAGCAGACGATGATGATGGAATGAGGAAACCAAGGCTTCGCACACATAAGTAGGCTAATAAAAGCGTCAATAACAAGGGATAAAATTATGGAGTCCTCCTACTGTATAGCCAGAATTATGACAAAGAAGAGGACATGAGGCTCAAATTCTAGGTCATGGCAGGTTAGAAGGAGGTATCCCGAAAGGTAATAAAAAATGACTACATGGACACAAAGAAAGTAAAGAGGTGCGAAACTACGAGATCAAGGTATAAGTAAGCTCTACTTCCAAGCTACGATGTGAAAACAAAAGAGTGGCTAATGCCATAACTTGTAGGATCATACGTAAGGCACAATGATGGCCCTAATGATCAAGAATGCATTAGTGATGGTGATATGTGGCCTACCCCTATATTCTAGTAAGAGAAAACATACCTCAGCCAAATGGACATTGCAATAAAAATGCCACCCTATCCTGTAAGAACCATTCAAAAAGACTAGACCCATGGTTAAATCACATAATGAAAGAAATAAAACGTGGATGAGGTAAACACAAGACCATACATATCTATATCTATATATATATATATATTTTTGGTATTTTGGGCATAAATAAGTCATACAACAAGTACTCAAATCACACACCAACCAAAATAGGTAAAAAACATCAACACTCCTATGTACAAATGTACAGTGCAACACGGTCCAGTAGGTCACACTAAAGTGTACCCACAATTAGGCATAGGCCAAGGGTTTATATCCATGAACTCATGGACGGTAAGGGGACCCTATGGCTCACTAATGTGGGGCCATGCCAAAGGAAGTCAAAATTCCCAATCCGAAAGGTTGACCATGCCACAGACATTATAACATAGTTGTGCTCTCAAAATCAACCTGAGGAAATAAGGGAGGATCAGGACATAATGGAGGTACAAGATGCTCATCAACAGGTCATGAGGGAAATTAATTGGCAAGTTCGATAGTAGAATCCCAAGACTTGACTCGGTCCATGGGTGGAATTTCCAAGGAAGGCCAAGGAGGTGCCCACTAGTTCGATTCAAGTTTTAATTTTCTAAGATCTATGTCTTCCAAATCGGGGAGACTAGAGGCAGGAAGTGGCATAAACTCCTTATGATCAACAATAGATAGATCCATGACCTCCAAGTTAACTAATTGGGCAGGATTGTCATCAAGGGAGTCATGTGGAACAAGTGGAGGGGCAGCCCATGTGTGCAAAGAAACAATCATATTCCATATTGGGATGGATTTTGACCAGAATCAGGCTTATGGGACTGTTAGAGAGGAAATATCTTCCACAATAGGTGTTAGAGGGTGCTGACTGGCTTGATAAACTTCCATAGGATCAGGCGACACCACCCAAGGATGAGGAAGTATATGGGGTCCACAGGTGTTAGAAGAGATCATATACATATGAACTTTATGAGAGGATGAAGAAATTTCGAGTGGTGGTAATTAAAAAAACCTCAATAAGAGATGAGATTTTAAACAACCCCACATCAACACTCTCATACTGACCAGGGCTATCATCCACAAGTGGGACTGAGTTCACCCTAGTGGAAATTTTGGCCGATGGCATGCAATATTCAAGATGGTCGATAGTAACAATCTTTCCTTCATGAGGAAAGCAAAGAAAACAAAATACAAAGAGACAATGATGATCATGGCATAGAACCAACTACGAACAAGGAGTAGGTTGTAATCTAAAGAAGCATTAACAACTTCAACATCAACATAAATTGTTTTGTTTCCTAGCTCAATGGAAAACTTGGTGTTAGGTCCCTATAATACTAGTGATGCTCCCATTACTATTGTAGTTGTATCCCTTATTAATATTGTTGTGCCCCTATTGTCCCCATATTGTTATTACTGTGCCCCATAGAATCCCTCTATTGTTATTTTTGTGGCTTTATATTATTATTGTTAGGTCGGCTTGGTTATATTCTGACCCCTTAGACTCCTATATATAGAAAGGAGGTTTTGTCATTTGTATCAGCCAAGAATTGTTCAATTGTGTAATGTAAAGGAGATTTCCCCCTCGAAGAGGTTTGAATTCTAAGGCGTTCAACTGTCTTTTCTATCTTTTTTTGAGTTGGTTTCATAACATTTGGAATCAGAGCTTTGAATTCTAGGGTTTCATTGCTCCAAAAAGGTCATCGTGGCATTTGCACTATAACTTTTTTTCTGCGACATTTCAGACGCTAAAAAAAACCCCATTTGGGACGAAATCATTATGAACCTCAGGTCCAAATTTTAGAGTGTTTCGCACTATATTTTCGGAATCGATATGATCTGAGGAATTTGGCCTTTCTACAGACTCTCGAATTTCATTCCAAAAAGGTGACCTAGGGAAAATCGTCGCAACTTTTGTTTTGAGCATCAGATTGAAATTTTGTAAGAAGTTATAGAAAGAGGATGGACTGTAGTTTCATGTGTATATTTTTCAGATACTAAGGTCAAAACAGTGACACGTGGAACTTCATACAAGTTCGCTCTTCTGGAAGGGTTTATAATCAGGTCATCTTGGGAGATTGTGCATAACTCTGCCTTGGAGAATCTAAATTCGATCAGAATGGTGGCATTGGAAAGGGGACGTAGAAGGCAACTGCAGGTCACAATTTCAGAACTGGATGCTCCGAAATTACAGAGATATATCAGATTCAATATTGAGCTCCTACAAAGTGAAAAAGGGTGTGTAGTTTTTTTTTTAAATTTTGCATAAGCTTGGTTTGAAAACATAGTATGAAGGGATTCAAAGGGCATAGTAAAGCATTATTATCAGTAATTGATGCCTCGAGGAAAGAAAATGCAAACACCTAGTAAGCAACCTGAAAGCTCTAGCATGACTCATGAAGAAGAGGAAGAAAT
>APFE030732070.1:31796-43479 GCA_000404065.3 Pinus taeda | reverse complement strand
CATCCATAAAGCATTTGCGAGGATTTCTCGGGTTGATAGGGTATTATTGCAAGTTTGTTAAGAATTATGGGAAAATAGCAGCACCTTGGTGAGCTCCAATATTGCAGCAATAATGTTGCAACTCTTGGGGCTTCCTTCTTTACTTTTATCAACCCGGTAGTTCATAACAAACTTGGAAGCGACGGTGGTGTATGCACAAGTACTGGCTCTTACTGTAGGTTGTCACTTGATCAGCTGGCACAAGTTCGCTAAGAGCTTAAGCCAACTTCTATGAGTTCTCAGAAGAAGCTTTTACTGTGATGGAAGAGAGATAATTCTACAGGGGCTATTCTACTTGCAGAAAGAGAAGGAAAACTGAAATGCAACACAAACCCTAGCAAACCCTAGCAAACCCTAATTTTGGAAAAAAGAGATGAAAACCACTAAAATGGGTGACACTGACTATAGAAAAGGTAAATTGTATTTACTCAAGCTACTTCTGAAGAGAAATGAGAAAAAAATCATCTTTTTGTACTTTTGAGTATTTTTATGTGGAATTATTATGCTTATGGTTTGACTGATTGTGACTGTGCAGAGATTTGGTGGCAAAGGTAGATGGAGTTGGCTTTCGCTGAAGATGAGGAAGGTGTGCAGGGGTCCTAAGAAGTCCTTAGTATCCTTTTGGAGACTTCCATTGTGATCGGACTTCGAAAAATCGCTCGCATGAACTTCTACAGGAGGCTACAGGGGATCTACAGGAGTTTCTACAGGAGAATCTACAGGAGGAGGCCGAAAGTGGTTTTTGTAGGTGGAAAATTGATGGGAGAAGAGAAATGAAGGTTGGATGAAGGTGTTGAAGGGTCTATGACTATGTCAATGAAGATCAGGAACAAAGGATATGGTTGGATTTGTTCAAAGGTCAAGAAAGCAACTTTGTACAAAAACACAAAAATTAGGGCAGGTTGGCGAAATGTGGCGAATGAGTGGGGAAATCTTTTGAGATGAGTTGGTACAAGATGTGTTATGGATGAATGATAAGATGGAATGTTCTACAATTGAGCTACACACTTACTTCTTAAAACTGACCTAAGCAAGAACTGAAAAGAATAGAGTTTGTCTATTTTGACCTAAAATCTAACCTAAAAATAGAGTACTAGTGAACATAACTTTATGAATAGAAACTTATACGAGAAAGCCATGGTAAATTAACATGAAATGGTCTAAGCATGTGAATTCAAGAAAATATCAACTTCTCCAACTCAAAACATCACACTAGCAATTGCATGAAAGGCAAAAACTGTGTTTTTGGTGGCAGTAGTAGTGCCTTGACCTCAAATCATGGTCCCAAGGAGGGAGAAAGGAGATCAAAACCTGTTGGTAGCATTTTTGGATCTTTCTCTATTACTACAGAAAACTACTTAAGCAACTTGAAGCAAGAAAAACTAATTTAATCATCAAAAGCAACCTATTTTACCAAAGCAAGATTTAACCTAAACAACAGAAGTCAGCTTATGAATGCAAGAAAAAAACATATAAATACATAAAGGAGGTGCTAGTAAACTTAGGTTAGGTGCTAACCCAAGGGCTTCAGCCCTCTAGGAAATATCAGTGCTGGTTCAAAACTGGATTCGTCTTCATTGATCAAAAAATAGTGGTTACATCACAAACCTATCTTCAAAAAGAGCTAGAAAATGAGTTGAGTACAAGGCTGCACAACAGTGTGAAAATATATTATGAAATGGCTAACATACTAAGGTTTGAAGCCTTCTTATTTAATTGGGGACTCCCAACAGTCCTCCTAAACTTAAGGAACTCGACTGTCTAAACTGAAGATAACAATAGCTCCACTAGACTTGCTCAGCTGCCCTTTTGGATCATCATTGTGGGCCTTTGTACTCTGAGCTGCTGATGGAGAACTCGAGGAAGGGGTCATTAATGAAGGAAACATCCCTCCTATAAGCCCTTAGCCGTGTTTCCTTGAGTTTGGCTGCCAATCTGCTCATAATTGCTCGGTCCTTGTCCAAAAATGTCCAAAAATCTGCAATAAACACTCATTAGACTATGTGGCAGAGTGACTATCCCCATTCACTCTTTTGACATAAATATATTAAAAAACATGCACAAAAATATTGAGAATGGTAGATTAAATGAAAATAATAGGCAGAATGAGCCCATATAGTTACCCATTTCTGGGGCTCATCATCATCCCCCTGCTGAATGGGTTGCTCATCCTCTGAGCAACTAATCTAGTTCTTCATCTTTAATAGCTTTAATAGCTTCCCTAACATCCCAAGCTTCTGAGGTGATGTCCTCTTCTCTATCATGAAAACATGATTTTCTGTCCACTTCCTCCCATTGTTTTTTTTCTTCCTTCTCCTTGACCCCTTCCAACAGTCCTAACAATAGTGGAGGACTGAATTTAAGACCAATCCAGTGGGCTTTCAAGTTTTGCATTGATTGTTTATATAGGGGCACTCTCACCATAGCCTCCCTCATTCTGGTTGGGGAGTGATACTCCCTGATTTTTAAGCTATATGACAATGTATTCCACCTTCTCATGCAAGCATGAAGGTACTCATCGCCAAATAATCTCTCCATATCTTCAAAATGAGCGATATCTTGTGCTTGACTGTCAACATAATCAGGGAGAACTTGAGGATTGCTTACAAGGTGTTGATGAGCACAGATAAGAGTTGAGGGGTTTTCTGGTTCGACCCTTATCATCAGGGGCTCACTTAGCTCTTTTGCAATTATTTTTTGAATTTCCACTACTCTCTTTTCCTCATGGCTCATCCAAGAATCTGTAGCCATGAGTTGTAAGTCTCCCAATGTAGCATTTGGATCCCATAAATTCATATCAGGGAGTGACATATTGTGTAGGTATCTGCTAATTTAGCTTTATCCTCGGCTGAACTACTATCACATAGATGCATAAACTGACCATAATTTTGGAATGGATTGTGCCTCTTTGTGCTAATGTTTTAATCTAGAATTGGAGCCATTGGTCTTTGAGATACAATGCATAGGATCTAGCTGGTTGTCTGCATTGCAAGGCCTCCATTGCCTAGCTAGCCATGCAGGCCATCTAGGCTTCCTTTTCTGGCAACTGTTGTTCCAAAATCAGCACTTCAACTGTTGTCTGAGATTTGTTTTCTTGCTGATGTTTCTCTACTGCTTCATTATCTGCTAAGGGATCTTCTTGTTGTTGCTGCCCTTCCAAGATTGGTAACTTGTCTCCCCCTTGCGTTTCCTGTTCCTATAATTTCTTTTTCAGCAGTACATTTTAGTCCTGTAGTTGGGCTCTTCTAATGCTCTCTACGTGCCTTACCATGCCCAAATCCCTTCTCAATTATTTCAACTTATCTTCCATGTGCCCTATATCTTCAACTCCTTTAGATTTAGCAATCTGCATCCACGTGTGGGTTCTGACCCTTTCTTTTTCTAATTCAAAGAAAAGAGGCAAATCAAATTTTTGTGGGATGATCTTTCCACCTTCTAGAAGATTGTAATAGGAGCCTAAAGTAGGCTGAGGGCTTGGTTCAGGTATCTCTTTGGCCTTGCCTTCCTCTTGTGACTATTATGCTGCCTTCTCTTCTAATTTTTCAGCTTCTTTTAGCTTCGTCAGTGTCTCCTGTAGAGAGGTTTGAGCTTCCTGTAGGACTGGTTTGGAATCCATCAATTTGATTCTTTCCTTCCAGGTGGAAGTCTTGGGACTCCCTCTCTCATAGGTGATAGATATTTTGGAGGGGGATTCCTCCTTTTTCTTAGTAGGTGCATCCTCAATGATTATAGGTTCTTTTGATGGTGGCTAGGGCTTGCCCACATTAATCTTGGTGCTCCTCCTGGCCTTGAAATACATAGATGTTTGGATTTTTCTTCTTCCCTTTTGTTTTGCTAGAGTGCTCAATGCAACAAGCACAACTGCTGCTTGCCTTGCCAATGTTTCAGGAGATGTTTCTTTTTGCTGTTCTTTTCCTTCATCTTCTGCAGTCTTTCCTGTGTCTGCTATTTTTGCTTGTGTCTCTGCTATCTCTGGTGGTGTCTTCTCCTTTTCTTGTTGGGTCATTGCCTCTCCTGTGGCAGTCTTTTTCTGGGCTTTCTTGGGCTTTTTCTTCTCAGCCTTTGTCCTCTTCCTCTTCTTTGTTTTTGGGGCTGTTTTCTTTTCTGCCTTAGGTACAACAGTGGATTTGTCAAGTTTCTCCTCTTCTTTCTGCTTCTCTTCTTCTTTCTGTTCCTCCTCTGTTTGAATATTTTGTGTCTCCTCATGAATTTCCTTCTCAATTTCCTCTTTCTACTCCTCCTCCTCACTGCCAGATGGGCTAATGTCCTGAGTCAAAATTTTGATGTTATCTTCTCTAGACATATTCCTAAAAAATTCCCAAGCCATGGAGATGGTGTATGTGTGTAGGGCATCTTCCACAAATAATTTAATGAGGCCATGGTGGGCTAGTTGGTCTGTGACCCCTGCATTCAACTTGGTGTCACATTCTATCAAGGACCGGAGGAGAAAATATGGGAGACTGAGTTTTCTAACTGTAGGTAGGTCGATCCCATATCTCAATTCATGCAATAACCAGAAGTGATAACCATAAATTATATTGAACCTTCCTTCACAAGTGATATATTTCATTATCTGGTAGCTGACTTCACTCCATGGAGGAGGTAATCTTGTCCTTCTAACCCCATTTTTATCCTCTACAAGATGCTCCTTAGGCTGAAAAAATGTCTTCTTAGCAACCTGTCCCAATGTTTTTTCCTCCTTGCTCCGAGGGAGCCCAAATGGAAGACCTGTGATTCTCCTGATAAAATTAGGTGTAAGCTCTAGGGTCAGGCCCCTGAAACTGACTATAGCATGTGTTTTCGATGGTGTTGTATGCACAAGTACTAGCTCTTACTGCAGGCTATCACTTGATCAGCTGGCACAAGTTTGCTAGGAGCTTAAGCCAACTTCTATGAGTTCTCAAAAGAATCTTCTACTGTGATAGAAGAGAGCTAATTGTATAGGGGCTATTCTATTTGCAGAAAGAGAAGGAAAACTGAAATGCAACACAAACCCTAGCAAACCCTAATTTTGCAAAAAAGAGATGGAAACTACTAAAATGTCTACCATTGACTATAGAAAAGGTAAATTGCATTTACTCATGCGACTTTTGAAGAAAAATGAGAAGAAATCACCTTTTTGTGCTTTTGAGTATTTTTATGTGGAATTATTATGCTTATGGTTTGACTGATTGTGACTGTGTAGAGGTTTGGTGGCAAAGGAAGATGGAGTTGGCTTTTGCTAAAGATGAGGAAGGTGTAGAGGGGTCCTAAGAAGTCCCTAGTACCCTCCTGGAGACTTCCATTGTGATCAAACTTTGAAAAATCGCTCGCATGAACTTCTAGAGGAGGTTGCAGGGGATCTATAGGAGAATCTACAAGAGGAGGCTGAAAGTGGTTTTCGGAGGTTTGGAGGTGGAAAATTGATAGGAGAATGGAAATGAAGGCTGGATGAGGTGTTGAAGGGTCTACGACCCTGTCAGTGAAGATCAGGAACAAAGGAGATGGTTGGATTTGTTCAAAAACGCAAAAATTAGGGCAGGTTTTATGAAATGTGGCGAATGAGTGGGGAAATTTTGAGAGCTGAGTTGGTACAAGTTGTGCTATGTATGAATGACAAGCTGGAATGTTCTACAAGTGAGTTGCACACTTACTTCTCAAAACTGACCTAAGCAAGAAACGAAAAGAAGAGAGTTTGTCTATTTTGACCTAAAATCTGACCTAAAAACAGAGTACTGCTGAATAGAACTTTATGAACAGAAAGTTATGTGAGAAATCCATGGTAAATGAACATGAAATGGTCTAAGCATGTGAATCCAAGCAAATTTCGACTTCTCCAACTCAAAACATCACACTAGCAATTGCATGAAAGGCAAAAACTGTGTTTTTGGCGGCAGTAGTAGTGCCTTGACCTCAAATCATGGTCCCAAGGAGGGAGAAATAAGATCAAGACATATTGGCAGCCTTTTTGGATCTTTCTTTGTTACTACAGAAAACTACTTAAGCAACTTGAAGCAAGAACAACTAATTTAACCATCAAAAGCAACCTATTTTACCAAAGCAAGATTTAACCTAAACAACAAAAATTAGCTTATGAATGCAAGAAAAAAACATATAAATACATAGAGGAGGTGCTGGGAAACTTGGGTTGGGTCCTAATCTAAGATCTTCAACCCTCTAGGAAAGATCAGTGCTGGTTCAAAACTGGATTCATCTTTATTGATCAAAAAATAATGGTTACATCAGAAAAATGTCTTCAAAAAGAGCTGGAAAATGAGCTGAGTACAAGGCTGCACAATAGTGAGAAAATATATTATGAAATGGCTAACCTATTGAGGCTTGAAGCCTTCTTATTTATACAAGTGGGGACTCCCAATAGTCCTCCTAAACTTAAAGAACTCGACTGTCTAAACTGTAGATAACAACAAATCTACTAGACTTGCTCGACTGCCCCTTTGGATCATCATTGTGGGCCTTTGTACTCCGAGTTGTTGATGGAGAACTCGAGGAAGGGGTCATTAATGAAGGAGACACCCCTCATATAAGTTCTTAGCCCTATTTCCTCGACTTTGGTTGCCAATCTTCTCATAAATGCTCGGTCCTTGTCCAAAAATGTCCAAAATATGCAATAAACACACATTAGACTATGTGGTAGAGTCACTATCCCCATTCACTTTTTTGACATAAATATATTAAAAAACATACACAAAACTATTGAAAATGATGGATTGAATGAAAATAATAGGCAAAATGAGCCCATATAGTTACCCATTTATGGGGATCATCATCACCCCCCTGCCAAATGGGTTGCTCATCCTCTGAGCAACTAATATAGTTCTTCATATTTAATAGCTTTAACAGCTTCCCTAACATCCCAAGCCTTTGAGGTGATGTCCTCTTCTTTGTCATGAAAACCTATTTTTCTGTCCACTTCCTCCCATTGTTTCTGTTCTTCCTCCTCCTTGACCCCTTCCAATAGTCCTAACAGTAGTGGAGGACTGAACTTAAGACCAATCCAGTTGGCTTTCAAGTTTTGCATTGATTGTTTGTATAGGGACACTCTCACCATAGCCCCCCTCATTCTAGTTGGGGAGTGATACTCCATGATTTTTAAGCTATATGACAATGTATTCCACCTTCTCATGTAAGAGTGAAGACACTCATCGCCAAATAATCTCTCCATATCTTCAAAATGAGTGATAGCTTGTGCTTTCCTATCAACATAATCAGAGAGAACTTGAGGATTGCTTGCAAGGTGTTGATGAGCATAGATGAGAGTTGAGGGGTTTTCTTGTTCTGCCCTTATCTTCAGGGGCTCACTTAGCTCTTTTTCCATTATCTTTTGAATTTCCACTGCTCTCTTTTCCTCATGGCTCATCCAAGAAGCCATAGCCATGAGCTTTAGGTCTCCCAATGCAGCATTTGGATCTCATAAATTCATATCAGGGAGTGCCATATTGTGTAGGTGAAATTATGTTAATTTGGCTTTATCCTCAGCTGAACTATTATCACATGATGCCTAAACTGACCATAATTTTGGAATGGGATTGGGCCCCTCTGGGCCAATGTTTTAATTTGGAATTGGAGCCATTGGTCTTTGAGATACAATGCATAGGATCTAGCTAGTTGTCTACACTGCAAGGCCTCCATTGCCCAGCTGGCCATGCAGACCATATGGGCTTCCTTTTCTTACAACTATTGTTTCAAAATCAATACTTCAGTTGCTATCTAAGATTCTTTTTCTTGTTGCTGTTTCTTTGCTGCTTCATTATCTACTAAGGGATCTTCTTGCTGTTGCTGCCCTTCCAAGATTGCTAACTTGTCTCCCTCTTGAATTTCCTATTCCTGTAACTGCTTTTTCAGCAGTTCATTTTCTTCCTGTAGTTGGGCTCTTCTAATTCTATTTATGTGCCTTACCATGCCCAACTCCCTTCTCAATTCTCTCAACTTATCTTCCATGTGCCCTATATCTTCAACTCCTTTAGATTTAGCAATCTGCATCCAGGTGTGCGTTCTGACCCTTTCTTTTTCTAATTCAAAGAAAAGAGGCACATCAAATTTTTGTGGGATGATTTTCCCGCCTTCTTGAAGATTGTAATAGGAGCCTAAAATAGGCTGAGGGCTTGGTTCAGGTATCTCTTTGGCCTTGCCTTCCTCTTGTGACTGTTCTGCTGCCTTCTCTTCTAATTTTTTAGTTTCTTTCAGCTTTGCCAGTGTCTTTTATAGAGAGGTTTGAGCTTCCTATAGAACTACTTTGGAGTCAATTAATTTGATTCTTTCATTCCAGGTGGAAGTCTTGGGACTCCCTCTCTCATAGGTGATAGAGATTTTGGAGGGGGATTCCTCCTTTTTCACAGTAGGTGCATCCCTAATGATTATAGGTTCTTTTGATGGTGGTTGGGGCTTGCCCACCTTAATCTTGGTGCTCCTCCTAGCCTTGAAATACATAGATGTTTGTCTTTTTCTTTTTCCCTTTTGTTTTGCTAGAGTGCTCAATGCAGCAAGCACAACTGTTACTTCCCTTGCCAATGTTTCAGGGGATGTTTCTTTCTGTTGTTCTTTTCCTTCATCTTTTGTAGTCTTTCCCGTGTCTGTTGTTTTTGCTTGTGTCTCTGCTATCTCTCGTGGTGTCTTCTCCTTTTCTTGCTAGGTCCCTGCCTCTCCTATTGCAGTCTTTTTCTGGGATTTCTTGGGCTTTTTCTTCTCAACCTTTGTCCTCTTCCACTTCTTTTTTTTTTTGAGGCTGTTTTCTTTTCTGCCTTAGGTACAACAATGGATTTTTCAAGTTTCTCCTCTTCTTTCTGTTCCTTCTCTGTTTGAATATTTTGTGTCTCCTCATGAATTTCCTTCTCAATTTCCTCTTTCTGCTCCTCCTCCTCACTGCTAGATGGGCTAATGTCCTCAGTCAAAGTTTTGATGTCATCTTCTCTAGACATATTCCTAAAAATTTCCCAAGCTATGGGGATGGTGTATGTGTGTAGGGCATCTTCCACCAATAATTTAATGAGGCCATGGTGGGCTAGCTGATCTAGAACCCCTGTATTCAATTTGGTGCCACATTCTATCAAGGACTAGATGAGGAAATATGCGAGGCTGAGTTTTTTAACTGCAGGTAGGTCCATCCCATATCTCAATTCATGCAATAACTTGAAGTGATAACCATAAATTATACTAAACCTTCCTTCACAAGTGATATATATCATTATCTTGTAGCTGACTTCACTCCATGGAGGAGGTAAGCTTGTCCTTCTGACCCCATTTTTATCCTCTAAAGGATGCTTCTTAGGCTGAAAAAGTGTCTTCTTAGCAACCTGTCCCAATGTTTTTTCCTCCTTTCTCCAAGGGAGCCCAAGTGGAAGACCTGTGATTTTACTGATAAAATCAGGTGTAAGCTCTAGGGTCAGACCCCTGAAACTGACTCTAGCATGGTGTTTTCAAAGGGGGTCTTAAGGACATTAAAAATTCTTCAGTCAGCTCCTCATCATACCCATAAATTCTTTCAAAGAAAGACATCCAGTTTGCCCTGGTGAATAGGGCCACCACCTTGGGGTGCTCATGCAATTTGTTGGAGTTAAAAGACTCCTTTCTCATAAAACCTCCTGGCATGGTGTTTATTGGTTTCTAAAAGTGCTCAGGTGAGGAAAAAACAACAATTTCCAAAATCAGAAACAGAGGGATAGCTGAGTTTTGTTTTTTCTGAAACTGTAGGAGGAATTTCCCATGTGCTTCTTCTTCACAACACCAATTTGCAATTTTCCCTTTCTTCGAACTGTTTTCAACCTGAATTTGCTTCTTGGTTCTTGGAAGGAATCAATACTTTGACAGAACTGGGACTATATAAAACCATGGTTTTTCATAGAGTAAACAGACTTGCAATTTCGTGTCCTTCGCGGGTTTGATTTCTATGATTGCATCCCCCCCTTTTTTTTTACAGCAAAATGTGAGGAAGAAAGAGGAAGATTTTGAATGCAGAGAAGGAAACAAAGAGACTGTGTAGAACTCAAAAAATACATAACAAACTTTTGAATTTCTCTTTCCTTGCTTTTCTTCAACCAATACTCTATTTTTAATCCACCACCTTATCTAGACATATCGCATGTAGAGCAGGTTTCCGAGTCTACCTCATTCCCAGCTTGAATTTGACAAAAATTCCGACTTTTTCTGCTACAAAGCTACTCTCTGGCCTTCCTGTAGAAAGCCTCCTGTAGACGGTGTTCCTGCTTCTGTAGAATGTAGCAGTGCTCCTATAGAACTCGATAGCCAGGAGGGTTTTGAAAAATTGGCAGAAAGCGACTGGTTCGCTGTTCTGAAGGTGGTAGATGAGTACTTCAGTGGAGAACTTCGTAAATGAAAATGAAACAAAGGGTGGTGGAGGCTTAGATTGCACTATACTTAACTGATGACATAATCTGTGGTGAGGAGGTGAGGTGGCCAGATGGGTAAGTTATCCCCATCCGGACCATTGGTCCTATCGCTTGACTGCCATCACCTTCCTTACTCCCGTTATAGAGTGCCACCACTACCGGTTCGAATGCTTTCCTCTCAAGTTGACATGCCACAAGTGCTGACTATGTATCTGATCGACAGTTTGAATTAGACAAGGCTCAATTGAATTCCACGAGGGTGTGTGAAATAAACGAGGATGGCTAGTTAACTAGACACCGATTCCACTTAATCATGACCATTCCCATAGTTCATGCAGTTTTGAAAAAATATTCATGCAATCGAGGAATAGGTTTAGCCACTTACTTGCTTAGTAGTTGTTGTGTTATGCATGCTTCGGACTTTGGCACTTCATTTCCTCGTTGATGTTGCTGCTGGTGCTCTGCATGCTCGGCCTTCAGCTTATGCTGATGATTTCTTGATCAAGATCCTCTCCTTACATGCTTCATACATCCTGTTGTGCTGACCCTGTCTTTGGAGTTTGTTTTTTAAAGGGATTGGCTGCTATAGGAATCCTACAGGATTTCCTATTGCTGCTTCTCCTTTTGAAATTAAGCTTGATGCTTGAGCAAGCTTAAAAAGAAAGCTAACAAAGGTTCTGAATGAAAGAAATAGCATCTGGGAGGTATCAGGTAAGAATAAGCAAGAAGAATGTTGCTACTTTATTAGTCATCATTTCTTTTGTGTTTACAGAATGAAAGAAGTAGAATTTATGTATTTTGTATGTGCAGGGAAAGAAAAAACAAATAGAAATGTGGGAGTACAGGGATGAAATGGAGAGCTAGGTAGATGGATAGTGGCAGGGAGGTCCACCGACCTTCTAGACAAACTTCCAACCCTCGGGTTCTTCTCTAAAATTGATTTTGGACTTTCTATAATTTCTACAGGATCCTCCTGTAGAATACACAGAGTTTCCTGTAGTATGCGGAATTTTTAGAACAAATGAGATCAAGGCCTAGAAAAGGATAACGGTGATGGAGGAAAGGACTATGAAGGGTGTATGCAGCCTGGCCATGTCTTTCTCTCTCGTGTGACCCTCTTGCAACCTGTAATTTATTCAAAAGAAACTAGGCTTTGTTCTCTTTTTTCTTTTTTCTTCTTTTTTTTTTAGATAGTTGGGGCGCCTCCAGGAGGTTTTCACCCTCACTGTCTGCCCTAGGTGCTTCCAAGAGGTTTTCACCTAGGGATCTTTTATTCCTTTTTTTTTTTTTTTTTTTTTTTT
>APFE030732070.1:0-12017 GCA_000404065.3 Pinus taeda | reverse complement strand
TGTCTGACGGGGAAAATTATTCTGGCTTTTAATAACTTATTCAGCTCAGTTTTTATTTGGTTTTCTAAATTGGGGTGGATTTTTCTGAGTTTTTGTTGGACAGGTTTTTCGTTGTCAATCATAGGGATAGTATGTTGGATAATAGAAGTGTCGTATGTCTTCAGCTCATCGTAATTCCAGGCAAAAACATTTTTGTATTGTCTCAAAAGACGAATATATGCTAGTTTTTCTTCAGGCACTAGGCCGTGGCCTAGGTTAACGTTTTGTGGTTTATCATCGGTTCCCAGGTTTACTAATTCATAGTTCAGAGTTGAACTATAGAGCTTAGAATTAGTAGACCTTTTAAACGGACTTTTCAAATCGTATAAGTCTTCCAACTTAACCACTGATTTAGGTATAGCATTATCAGTGCTATTTTGTTGTATTTGTAAATCGTGATGGTCTTCGTCAACTATTTGATTGGAATAGGATCCTTCAGAAGTGAGGAAATTTACAATATCAGGATCGTCATTGAATACCCTCCAGTTTTTTATGTTGTCGGGGATGGACGGTCTAAAGATTAATTCTATCAAGAATCTATCCGGACTAAAATCTTCGAAGGGAATGAGTCTAGAGGCTACGTTAGCTAAAAGGTCTGCGCTCGAGTTTTGAAGTCTTGGAATTGACGAAATATTGAATGCTATGAAATGCTCAGTCAAATCTTGTACTAAAGATTGATAGTGTTTCAAATGACTTGATAGGGAATGTATGGTGTTACGTACCTGTTTGACGACAATCTCAAAGTCTCCGAAGACTTGAAGATATTTGACATTCAACCCAATTGCTTTGTATAGGCCTTGCACCAAGGCCTCATATTCCGTTGTATTGTTTGTGCAATCGAATTCAAGTCTGCACGTAAGCATTGTCTTGTTCCCTTCTGCACTGATCAGAACGCATCCTACTCCTGCTCCTTTGTTAGATTTAGAGCCATCAAAATATAATTTCCAAAACAAAGATGTATTTATAGTTTCTTCTAAAAAATTAAAACACTTTGAATTATCAATTTGGGAAAAAATTTCGACTTGGGACAAAACTGAATTTTCTAAGTAAGGTGATGTATGAGCATTGAAATTGCCGAGGAAAGAATCTACCGAGTAATTTTCCTATGATGCTACTTTTATATGCTATTGCTTCATTTTCCCCCTCCAATTCCGTTACTATGTACTTCTGGTGTGACTCTCGTTCAACCTTTATTTGATTTGGTTTACCATTGTATGGTAACCACATGCACGACCAGTCAGTTTAGAAGTATTCATGGAGTTTTTCGGACCCATCCCTACTAAGAATTAAGCCGTAGAATTCTGGGATATCAGCTACTAGAATGTCGATAACCTGACATACCTTGGGGTTAGACAACAATCTTATGGTGACTTGATTAAGTTCACCAATCACTTCGACTTGAGATCGATCGAGCTGAACTATGCGCACTGCGGATTTTTGTGGTTGAACATTCAACTTGGCACATATTGATCTGGGTAAAATATTTGTTGAAGCTCTAGAATCTACCAAACAATTGTGCACATTTTTATTGAAGATTTCATAAGTGAGCAGAAGAGGGGGAGTGTGAGATCTTGATCTCCCTCCAATCAAGGCGATGTCATTTGGATCGATCTTATTGGTCGTGATGTTTGGGGGTCTTCCCGTGTTATGGGAAGCTACAGCTGTAGGCAAAGATGTAGTAGGCATAGCGTGTAATTCTTTCATCATTATCTTCTGTTGATGTTTCAATTTTCTCAATTCATAAAGAGTGATATTAGCCCTAGTCTTTTTCATGTCATCAATAATATTGTAGTCCATTTCATCCGACACTATTAGTGTTCTTGATGGAGGTGTTTGATTTGGTTGGACTGGGCTAGATTGAGTCGCTTTAGCAGTCGTTTTCTTTGTTGCGACTTTTTCTTTTGCTATAGGGCTTGCACCCTTCTACTTAGGGGTAGTTTGGGGAGGATCAAGTTGATTTTTTCTTCGTGTGCTAACCGGAAAAGCTTCTTGATATTCTTCTTGTGGGAGGATGAAATCCCACATCCCTTGTAGTTCCACAATTTCTTCTTCATCGGTCTGCCCTTCAGTGGTACTCTTTTTTTCTTCCTCTTCTTCGGATTCGACATTTGAGATAGCGTTGGGTGGTTTCGCATCCATTGAAGGGCCTCTTTTAAAAGCTCTGTAGGGCTTCTTTGAAGAAGTTTCTGCCACTTGTTGTTTTATGTCAGTCATCTCATTGGACATGGTCTTTAATACCTTCTGCAACCCTTCTAAATCGAAAGGATCTTTCGTTTATTTCTTCTTGGGGTCTTCCTTGAAGGTGACCTTTTTAGATTTGCGTTCTTCTATCTCGGATCTCTTTTCCAAGGCTATAACGCATTTCTCTACTGCTATCGCCTCTGTCAGGTTTTCAACTAAAGTTGTTTTATTTTCCCTATCTACGAAGACTGCTAAGTTTGATGGTAAGGCTGTGATATACCATTCACATCGTACTTCTTCGCTGGGTTGGGAAGTAGTGGGAATTTTGTTGAGGATCTTATTGAACCGTAAATTGAAATCTTTGATGGGTTCTCTAGCTTCGGCTTTACGATTGGATAAGTCACTGATTAATGTTGTCGTTGATCTGTCATCACCAAACTTGGTGAGGAATTGATTTTGAAAGATGTCCCAACTTGTTATAGACCCGGAGGGTAATGAAAATTACCATGACCCGGCTGTTCCTTGCATTGTATAGGGAAAAAGCCGGACAACCGCATCTTCATTTGTAACTCCATTGAGATTGACAGAAAGCATGAAATTGTTAATGTGCTCTTCAGCTAGCATGTCTGCTTCTAGATTAAATTTGGGTAGCCATTTCTCAGGATGGGCCGGTATTTGGCTCAGGGGTGGAGGCATTAAAACTTCTCCAGGGTTTTTCCATGGAGATTGGGCCATTTTTGAGCTGGTAGTAATTGCAAGTGTAGGGGATGATCCTTGAGGATGGGAAAATGAAGATATTATGATCTTATATGATTGAGGAAGAGGGGTTGTGGAAGGTGGATGAGTGGTTTGGAATGAAGATGTGGGTGGTTGACTTCGTGGTGAGGGGGTTGAGATGGATGATGTAGATGAAATAGTCTCACTGTCAGACCGCAATGATATTTTCCTTGCTCTTTTCTTGGTGGGAAGAGGGAATTCAGTTGGTTGGATGTCAAATTTTTCGCTCTTTAACCTGGTCAGGGGATGAGCAGGATTGTACTGCGAAGTCACGCTGCTTTGAGATTTATCATACCCCAGTGTAAAAATAGAAAATCTTTGGAGTTTGTGAATCAGAGTTTGAACTTCAGGGGGTTCAATGGTAGATTGGTCTGAAATATTAGGGTATGTAGCAGCGGTTAATATTCGACCGACTTCTGACTCTGGATTTAAACGTACTGGGGAAGTCAGGGAAGTTGATGAGGGTGATTTACTCTCAGAATGGTATTTAGATTTTGATTTAGGTGCCATTCATAGTTCAGGCCCTCCTTCTAGCACCAAATATGTTGAAGCCCCGAAAATTGGGTCGACAACAAGGGGGATACCCACCCGGTCCGGACCTTGGTTGGAAATTCCTTATCCGTTTGGTATAGCGGGTCCGACTGGGGATAACGGGACCAGTTTCCCGATCTTGGGGGGTGTGTGTGTGTGTAGAGTTGAATAATGCTGATCTAAGAGTACTTTAAAGTTAATCTAATTCAAATTCTTAAACTAACTCTATGCTATTGTAATCTAATGAGAAACAACACATCTAATCTACGCTAACCCAGGATGTATATCTTCTATTTATGCAATCTAAAGAGATTCCAAACAATAACTGGTAATAAATATCATTCAGCTATCATAAGAATATAAATCAATTAAGATAAACCAGTTTGCATAAGACGTTAGGCAAAACAGTTGTGAACAGCATATCGCATAATAAGTTATTCATATGTTAAACATAAATAAATGACTCCACCGTACAGAAGTGCCAAATGGTAACCCATACATTCATTTAATAACATATAAACAACTGAAAACTGTAAATCACTTAAAGAATATAAGCAGAAATGGTCAAGAGATAAAAGTGCCATTTATGACTGGTTCCACTCATAAGCTTCAAGCAACCATGATTTATCTCTCTTTTCTCTAACATCTACTAAGAGTACAGAAGTGCAACATCAGTAGCAGATATCAAATGCAAACATTAATAAACCTTGATCCATCCATTCATCAAAACCACCTCCGAGGGTGCAAAAGTGCATGTTCTGAGGACAAGTTTTTGACAAATCTCTGGACCCTTCTCTAAATGCCTGAGAAGGGTTTAAATTCTGCTAGCTAATTAACTTGATTACATAAATTTAGGGTACGGTTTTCAAATGACCATCCTTCTGATAAAGCAAAACTATTTCTAAAAATTGAATCTGACTCTGAACTATTTCTGTATTTGCTCCTTAGTGTTGTAAGCATGCAACATTCGCTTGGGAAGAGTCGGCTGGTTGCCTTCCCCTTTCGTTTGTGCTATAAAAATAGAAGTAACAAGCGCTGGCACCACTTTCTAGTAAACTATAAGATATTTTAGAGAATCTTCCTCTGACTAGGTGTATTCACTACGTGTATACTTGGTAATAATTCAAATTTTCCTCAAACTGATTATGCTTTTGCTATTTCGGTTTCCGGCCTTGCGAACGATTAGACAAGTTAAAGACTTTACTCTCTGAACAATTCTCTGGATCGAAAACTGCCTCCGTTCTTTATTCCGGGCTTTTCTGGTGTGTAAGCTTCAGGGTTTTTTGTAATCATGCTGCTTTTGTGCGCCTTTGACTCTGAGCTTTAGATGGCGTATCGACATCAGCATCTGTTGAGTGATACTCTGGAATCTGTGGTCCTATCGTATGCGACATCCGTTTCTGAAGGGATTTCTTCTCTGTCCTCCGAGCATTGACGCTTTCCCCTTTTCCTTAAATGTTTCTTGCACATTGCTTCATGTTATTTCCTGTTTTATGGTTTACGTAAAGGAAAAGAGTAATGCTAATAAAGATTGACATGAAAGATTTAAACTCTTATGGATGCATAATTATGAGTCTCATAGCGGACTGACTCTTCAAAAAACAAAAAGTTGTCCTTCCTAGATACTTTGGCGTACAATCATTAATTTCTTTTTAAGGCGCGCGCTTAATTTTGGTTAATGGACAACTTTCCTTAAATACTGCGCCGAGGAAAATTCACGCTCATCGCAGATCAAAATATCGGATCATTGCAGTATCACATTATCGCAGATCGCAAATCACAGCAATTAGTCATCGTGTGCTACTTTACGCGATGTTGCGATATGCGACATCGCATATCGGCCGTCGGAGATTTCTTAAGTGTTTCATTTAAGAGCGCTTCATAATGAATGCGATGCGATGAATTTCGCATTGCTTCTTCGTATTTTATTATGCTTATAAAAAAAAATCATTCTTTTGTCTCGATAAAGTTTTAAAGAATCAAATACAAAAATTTTCATAAAAATGCTTGTTTGGATTTTTTATTAAGGGTCCCCATTTGCTTTGTGTTATTGCTAATATCAAACAAAGAGGGGGGTTGTTGGTGGCCATAACACCTTCTATAGAGGATTTGGCAACAGATGCTCATAAATATTTGGTAAAGGATACAAGATAAGGGAAACATGGCCTCTAGAAAATTGTGTCGAAATGATATCTTCCATGCAAGGTTAAATGGTACACTCGAAAGAAGGTGGAGGAAAACTTTCCTTATTCATTCAGTATAATATTTTAAGGAAGACAATCCTTATAGAATGGGGAGGTTTGATCGAAATTGGATCACTATATTATTTTTCATCCATATCGATCCTTTCATAGTGGAAACAGTGGAGGAACCAACTCACAAGAAATTTTTTACTAGTGGGACCTAGTTTGGAAAATTAGGGTTTCCTTCTTGAAGCAGTTTGAGGAATCAAGTGGAACTTTTTGGCATAAAATTGTTTCTTGAGTGTCAAAAAAATCACACTATTTTACACACAAATACCTTTCCAATTACACAATAACTACCCCAATCATATTTTGTATGAAAAAGTTATGCCACTCAAGATGTAACCTTCCTGTTTTGACCACGATAATTTGACAGGATGCCACATCAACCCCCATTATTCATGAAAAGGATCCAGCTAGATGATATGATGTGAAAGACTCCAAAAAATTCCATATTATAAATCTTGTTAAGAATTAGAGTCAAAATTAACAACTAATAAGCTATCGAGCTATGTTATAACTAGGCCACTAGGAGGAAAAAGGGTTTCATTCCATTCAAGTGCATTTTGTTCCATATATGAGAAACGTATCTCAGAGTGTATATGGAGAGGACTAATAAAAATAAATTTTTTAGTGTAGTATCACACGGGCCATAAGCTTCACTTCATTATACTTTCATCCATTTTCTATTCAAAGAAACATAGTACGTGGCCTCACCTTCCAACTGGGTTTTCTCCCGAAAGGGTTTCCTAGGTTATATCTTGTGCTAATTTGTGGTTTATGAGTTTTATATTTCTATTATCTATTTGTTCATAACTATAATTCACATGAACATGAAATAAATATTAATTAATAAACCTAGAAATTTAAGGAGAAATAAACCCTCATAGTGTAGATTTCACATTTAAGCATAATTTTATCAAATCCATTGTGATGAAATGTCTAGTGGAAGATCCACAATATTTTACATATAAAAACTAAGAAGAGTATTTATATTCAATATGCTTTCTTTAGATAGGTCAAGGATTGTTTCAAACAAGAAATCCCACCAAAGGAAAAGGAACTAAAGGTAGTAGAGTTCAAGTTGTGGAATGAAGAATCTGAGCCAACAAAGGAACATGATTTAGAAGAAGAAGAAGCACATAATTTTTTAGGAGATTTGTTTGGGAAGTAAGGGAACAAAAAAGGTATACTCCACCTAACTTTTGTTCTAGTTTCCCTTTTTCTAATACTAATTATGATCCAATAAATTTCATGTAAGTATATCATTCATATGATGGCAAACCCTGGAAAAAGGCCATGGTTGAGGAAATAGTAACATTTAACAAAATGAGCCATAAAATCTAGTTGAGTTTCTAATTAGAAAAAAAGTCAGTGGTAGTTATTGGTTATTAAAGAATAAGTTGAAAGAAGAAAGTAAAGTGGAGAATATATAAAGTTTTGTCTATAGAAAAAGGTTATTCATAGGTAGAAAGAATTTCCTTTACTAAAAAAACATCTCTTGATTCTAAGTTAAATTATATTAGGTAGGTATCATCTATTATTTATAATTTTGATATTGAACTATAATAGATGGATGTTAAGAGGGTGTTCCTACATGGGGGCCTGGAAGAAAAAGTATACATGAAATATTGAAACAGTGAAAAGTAAGAAAGAGCTAGTTTTCAAGCTAAAAAGGTCCATGTATGAGTTAAAGCAATCTACACGGATGTGGTATCAAAAATTTGATACTTATATATTCATAGTTGGATTTAGGAATAAATATTGTCATTGTGTGTATTTCAAATTAGGATATTAAAATTTTATTTATGTGGTCTTGTATGCAGATGATATGTTTCTAATTGGAAACATGGAAATCATAAAGTGAAAACTCAATTTCCATATAAATTTTACCTAAGTGATCTTGGTGTTACAAATTTCATTTAAAGCACAAAAATTAAAATATATTTAGCAAACATGAAACTTTGGTTCACGGGGGCTTCACTCAATGAACATTTAACATAACGTGTGCGTTCGTGGCATACTAAACAATACCCTTAAATTTACTACTTATTGGAAAACAAATTCCCAATTTAAAAAACCTCTACTTTCACTATGTATTGTAGGTATCCATTTATTCATTAACATTTTTATACCCCTTTATATTTTTTCATTAACTTTGAGCTCCATTTTTTATGCGTTCTAATATAAAAACCCTTTACCCAATATTATATGCCCAATATATTATGTCATTTTCTCCTCAATCTATATCCCCCAATATGAATGCACGTGGTATAGTATTTCTCCCCTAGTGGAGCCCCTGTGCTTTGGTAAAATTAGAGGAAATATGTTGAGGAAATATTGTGAAGGTTTAATATGAAAGAATGTAAACCAGTAAAGGTCCCTATACTTGTAGCTCTAAATTTTTCTACATACCAATGCCCCAAGACACATGAAGAGGATGAGGACATGTCTCATATTTCATATGCTAATTTGGTTTTCAATTTGATGTATGTAATGGTCTATACTCAACTAGATATTTCACATGCAGTGGGTGTTTTGAGTAGGTATATGTTGAAACTAGGGAAGGAGCATTGGCTAGCGTTAAAGAGGGTTATGGATTATGTCACCAAGGAAGACCAAGATTAGATAGAGTCTTTGACATGCATGGATTTTTCAATGAATATTGGGATATACATATGGATCGCAGAAGATCTACAATTTGTTATCTATTTTTACCTCTTTGGAGGAGAAATCAATTGAATGAGCAAGAGATAGTCATTAGTGACACTCTCAACTAAAACATATAAATGTTCAAAAATGTAATTAGTGTTAGTCTTCATAATCTAATATAAAAAATGTTATTTTTATTATTGGTATATTTATTATTATATTCATTATTATTATTTTATCTTGGTCCAAACATGTTTCTTCATCCTTATAGAGTCAAAGAGTTAAAAATGAATTATTTTGAGGCAAAATAAATGTATTTGAGTCAAGTCACATTTGGAGTTTTGAAAGAAAAATAAAAAGAATTTTTATTTTGAGTCAAATAGTCAACTCAAGACTAAGTTGGCCCTTCATGGACAATTTGGACTATGTGGTAGCTATTCGACCCTCCTAAATAGCTATATCTACAAGTCAACTCCACCACTTGGAACAACATTCACCCATGAACACATCACATCAATTTATGTGCCAAAAATAATAAGAAAAAGAGTAGAAGTCAAAGGAGAGAGGAGGTCAAAGGAGAGATAAAAATATTTTTTTCCAGCCTATTTATGTTCATAAGTGCAAATATTTTGTGGCATCTCTATGAAAATTATACATCTGAATGAATTTTTTATGATTTGACCAAATTTCGGAAGATTTGACTAGCATTGAATTTCATTAACTTTGACTTGGTTGGAGGAGCCTTGGAGGAGAGTTGACTTGGGTCTTTGTGGCCATCTTGGTCTTCTATTGGATCTTGTATATCTCATTTTATTTGAATCTATAAGAGAAGGTTCTTTTGGTTTTTCCCCTTGTGGGGTTTTGTCTTGGCTTGGAGCCTAATTTCTCGTGTTCTTTGCCTCTTTGTCATCCTCATGTTTTGAAGTTTTGTATATTTACTTGATGAATAAGATAATATAAGTAATAATAAGCCAACAACATTCATAATTATTTATAAATATAAGAGAAATCAATCATTATATTCTAGCGTTTGGTTTCTCTACATGGAATTAGAGCTAAGGTGAAAGAAAGGAAGTTTGAGAGATCATAAATTGTTGGCATATTTGAAGAATTTATTGTAGTAGTTATCTCTCCAAAGAAGGTTTTAATATATTTTTGTTGAAGACATCCTCATATAATCCATCTATCTCTCAAGGAAATTATTGAAGACTTTTGGAAATATCATAAATTTCTCACTCATTCTCGTCCTCTCATCAACATTCTTGAAGCCACTCTTATATCAAATTCTCCTTCTTTGATAAGTAAGTACTTTACCATACTCTATGTCCAACCCTCCTAGCCAAATTACAACTATTTGCAAGGAAGGAAACAAACTAGATGGAGCTTCTAATTACAAAGATTGGAAGAAGAGAATTCATCTAGTTCTCAAAGAAAATGAAGTCATGTAATTTGTTGAAGGAAATGTTCAGTGCTAGACAAGAATAATGCTCAAGAAGTATCCAACTACAATAAGGGAGAAAGTAAGGCTCAAATATCCTCTTTGAATCTATCAAAGGTCATCTCATCTGTTTTGGGTCATATTTATTCACATCCAAAGAAGTTTATGATCAATTGGTCAAACTATATTCTGTCAATACGACCAGTCAAAATATCTCTCTAAGGAATGAACTCTATGGAAAAATAAAGTCAAAATATGAAGATATGGGCTCATACATTATGAAAACATCAAAAACAAAGGATCAAATTCAAGGACTTGGAGAAATCATATGTGATGTTGAATTAATCACTTCATACTCAACGCTCTACCTCCATCTTGGAATGGTTTTGCAAGTGGAATCTATGTAAGAACCAATACTCCATATTTTGAAGAAATTTGGGCTCTATGTGCTCTAGGACAAACAAGGTTGAATGCTAAAGAAGATATCGAACCTAATAATCAAAATTCTCATGCATTTTCTACTAAATCAAAGAAGAATTTTGGAAAGTTTGGAAGATTTGGATCTCAACGAAAGTAAAACAACAACTAGCATCATGTAATTGGGATATGTATAAAGTTCAATACTTTGGTTGAAATGAATATGGAAATTATAAGAGAGATTGTCCAAATGACCCTAAGAATAATAAGAGAAATAAATAAAAGAAAGAAATGAAGCACATATAGCAAAAGATGAAGAAGCTCAAAAGAAACCCAAGGTCGAAGATAAAAAGGACCTCTACTATTGAAGAATATACCAAGTACCAAGTTTGCAAGAAAGTTTTTTTTCATTTCTTATTAGAAGATGCTGGTTAGAGTAGAAATTACAGTTACATTTGAAGGATAAAATATTATTGGGATTCACAAATTGTGAAGTCACGAAGATCAAGTTTAAGAATAAGCATATAGTTTTGAAGAGATAGAGTCATCAAAATTTGTCTGCACAGTATTCCACAATCGCAGTATTCTACATTCATAGTCACAGTTAATATTTTAATTTCATCAAGAAGATTTAGAAGCAGTCATCATATAATTTAGCAAGAAAGGACTACAAGCTGACAATAGAAATAGAACTATAGCAAATTCAATGTCAATATGAAAGATTTCTTCAACATGATATTTGTTTTCAATGAAGATAAGTTGAATAAGTCAAGTAATTTTATCAGTATAAATAATTTCAAAAGAAAATTAGATTTTGATATATGAAAGAACTAGAAGGAAGTAGCAGAGGTTTTTTCAACAACAAGAAGTAGGAAATTTGAGATGATATATTATAGAAATTCAATTTAATGACAATATGAAAGGAATAAGTGCACCTACCTCATATGAAAAAAGAGTTTTAACGTTCATAAAAACCTTGCAATTAGATATATAAAAAGGACTCATAGATGATGTTTTCAAAGGGAGTTGTAGGAAGTACATGATACATATAGATCATATGTACACTTTGGTAGAAAGTCAAAACTTACTTATTATCAAGATTCTCCTAGTAGGTTGGCTGAAAATTTATAGATTTATGGAAACTTCACTAAAGAGCCTTGAACCAATAATTGATTGGTTCAAATTTTAAATACATTGTTAGTAGAGCTAATGTTGACACTATTGTTATACTTATTCAATGCAATTTCTTGGAAGGATGTGAAGCTAGATAATGAAAAAGTAGTAGTATTGACTTCAGAGGGAGTTGGAAGTAGAAATTGACATGAATAGCCTTACAACTTGAGATTTTAAGATACATTGATTGATTTAGTAGTGTTGATAATAAGAAGAGATACTCCTAATCATTGAAATATGGTTTAGTTTCATAGAAGAATAAGTAGTTTATTTCTAAGGCGAAAGACATGTTACAATCAATTGTGAAGCAGTTTGACTCCATAGATTGTTTGATGAACTACTTGATGACATGTTAGATTTGATTGTGATATTGATCAAAGCTACATGAATATTGTTAGAGAACTAGACAGGACGAAGTGTTTTATGATTCATAACACAATACAAGATAATGTCGTGAAGAAAAATTATGTCTACATTGATGAAGCAGCTAGTCAATGTATTGATGATGTTCCTTTCTACGAAAAAGGATGGGTTTTCGTGAGACAAGCTTAGGCTTGTGGATGTCT
>APFE030732056.1:114919-138166 GCA_000404065.3 Pinus taeda | reverse complement strand
TTTCCCATATACCATGGAGATTCGCCCATTTATTATACTTATAAATTTAGGGGGGGTTCTTAAAATTTTCCCTGATCGCGATGCTCCCTGGTGAGACTCCCTGGGGTCTAGATCAACGGCTGAAGAGTACGATCCGCGAAGCCAGTATGATGTTGACAGATGGACATCACCGCGCATGGTTTGTAGCATCTCTGACACCGCACTTGAGGATGGCGCTGTCACAGTAGAAACTTTCCACCCAGGTCAAAGTGTTGGAAATGGCAATGAGATTACATGAGACCCCGATATAAGACCCTAGGTTGGGAGTTCAACAAATCCATGTGCAACTACAGAACCTATGTTTGGAAATGCAATGTTTGAAGTAGGATATGGTGCCACGGCTAGAAGCGCGTGAGGAAGTGTGGTGCATAAAATGCAAAGGTTAGGCCATGACAAGGATCACTGTCCAATGTTTGTGAACTACTTGTTAGGGGGAGGGATGATGTTGTTGAGACCATAAGCACGGGTAGGGCTAAGTGCGGCACCTACATTATGGTGCATGATCTGTTAGATAGGAGGGAAACACACGATAGATAATTGCCATTTGTTGTAGAAATATAAACAGACACCCCAACAATTGTTTTGTAATTTCTATAGGTCAGTAGGCTGCGATGAACGCACTTACCACAGTTACAAGCTCACGATGGATCGAACCCCTGCCTATAGGATGTAGACTAAAACACGAGCCCTTGACCAAGATGTGTGGATGGTGAGCGTTGGATTTTAGGAGCGAGGTCGAGGACAAGGTGGAATGGGACCAAGAAGGGGTCGCGGACAATTAATTTGTTACAATTGCAGAGGACTAGGGCACTATGCCCACGATTGTAACAATGCGACGACAATATCCTGTTCTTATTGTGTTCAGTTTGATCATGAAACAATAGATTGTCCTACATTGATCACAAGGATGCGCGAAAAATGGGTATTCCAGCCTCCCTCAACTCTAATATGCGATGCTTGGGGACTATTAGGATGATGCTATAGTAGATAAGGTCGCTCAGTTACTCTGCGAATACCAAGACTTGTTCCCAACCAAAATAACGGACTTAAAAGGGATCATTAGTGACCTAGAGATGATGGAGATCACTCTAAGGCTGGACACGAAGCTAGTCAAACAACAGACTTATCACTTGAACCCAAAGTATAAAGAAAAGGTCCATGATGAATTAGTCAAAATGCTTGCAGCCAGAATTATTAAACCAATAGAAGAATCTGATTGGGATGGTAGTGCAGGAGAAAAAAAAGAAGGGTGAAATAAGAATATGCATAGACCCGAGGAAGCTGAACGATGTCAGTGTGCATGATCCATTCCCAACACCATTCACTTATGAAGTACTTGAGAATGTTGGCAGCCAGGAAGCATACTTGTTCACAGATGGATTCTCGAGATACCATCAGATCAAGATCGTGCCAGAATATCAGAGCAAGACAACCTTCGCAACAGAATGGGGCTACTTTCAGTACACCATAATGCCCTTTGGACTGAAGAATGCACTAGTGATATTTTTGCACCTAGTGGTGGTGGCGTTCAAAGAATGCATCCACAAGCTCTTGGAGGTCTATCTGGATGATTGGACTATCTTTGGATTAGTTAAGCACCATGTAGCAAGCTTATATTTGATGTTGGATACTTGCCACTGACTCCAAATTGTGCTAAACCTGAAGAAGTGCACATTCCTCATTCCCTTTGGAAACCTGCTGGGACATGTGGTCTGCAAACAAGGGCTGATGGTGGACCCTATGAATATTGTTGTTATCCTCAATTTGGAGGCACTGCAAAGTGTTAAACAACTGCGCGCTACCTTGGGACACACTGGATACTATAGGAAGTTCATCAAAATTAATGCACAAATAATAGCACCGATGGAAAAGCTATTAAAAAAAGATGTTACATATTATTGGAATGATGATTGCATGAAGAGTTTGGATGTCCTAAAGGGGAAAATGGCCTCCACGCCAATCTTGGTCTTCTCGAAATGGGACGTGGAATTTCATGTGCATATTGATGCGTCGTGTATCGCATTGGGAGCCGTACTCACATAGGAAGGCACAGAGGGTGTGGATCACATGATCACATTTGCAAGTCAAAGACTGTCCATAGCAAAAAAGAACTACTCTACGTGCTCCAAAAATAACGACACTATTTACTGGGAGGACATTTCAAGATGTATAATGACCATTCCACATCGAAATACCCAGTGAAGAAGCCTGTGTTGGGGGGGTGCATATGCAGATGCCTTTTACTATTTCAAGAATATGATTTTGAGGTAATAGTCAAGCTATGACGATTGAATGTAGGACCAAACCACTTGTCACGAATTGAGACAGGAGAGGAACCAACAAACTTGGAGGAGGGACTACCTAATGGAAAACTCTTTGCAGTACGCGTCATGGATGGACACTTTGAAGATATAATCCATTTTCTAACAACAGGAACTGTGCCAAAGGAGTACTCAATCCATAAGAAAAAGGAATTGGTGGTCTACATGGCGACTTTTCTGTCATCGCAGGGCACCTCTACAAGATGGGTAACGATGAGATATTGCAAGGATACATAACTGAATTCAAATGAGGTTAGATCCTCGTGGAAGCACATGGGGGTGCTGCAAGAGCACACTATGCAGGACGCACGACCACACAAAATATTCTTCGCGTAGGGCTATGGTGGCCGACCCTGCACCAGGATTCAAAAGCGCATTGTAAGGCCTACGATATATGTCAAAGGATAGGGAAACCAGCATGAATGGATGAGATGCCACTAAATCCCGAAATGACACTGGAGCCATTTGAGAAGTGGGAAATCAACTTTGTGAGCCCAATCAAACCTCAGAGAAAGATAGGTGCACGATACATCATTACTGTGATGGAGTACCTGACATGATTGGCGGAAGCAAAATCGGTCAAAGACTGCACAGCCGCTATGACTGCCAAGTTTTTGTTCGAAAATATGTTGACACGATTTGGCTATCCGAAAATCTTAATGAGCGACTGCAGGACACATTTCTTGAATAAAACCATTAATGCACTCACAAAAGAGTTCTAGGTATATCACTAGAAAAGTACACCATACCACCCACAGGCGAATGGAATAGTAGAATCATTCAATAAAATACTAGAGACTGCACTGACCAAAGTATGTAACACGCAGCGGGATGACTGGGACCTACGCGTACTCGCTGTGTTATGGGCATATAGGACAACATGCAAGAAATTGATGGGACAAACACCATTCCAGTTGGTCTATGGTACGGAAGCAGTCATGCCGATGGAATATATCATCCCTAGTCTGTGAATGGTAGCACTCATAGGCATGATAGGTCATGAAGCTCTAAAAGAAAGGCTCATGCAATTAAAAGAGCTCGAGGAAGAACAATTCCTGGCTAGATTTCACCAGTAGGTACAAAAATAGCATGAAAAGGCCTAACACGATCATCATATCAAGTTGCGCACCTTTAAGTAAACGATTTAGTATTACTGTATGATAACAAGTTTGAAAAATTTCCGGGAAAATTTAGAATGCATTGGCTGGGACCATATGTGGTAAAAGAGGTCACTGATAGATGCGCGGTCCAATTAGTTAAACTCAATGGAGAACCCTTCCCAAGCAAGGTTAACAATAGCCACTTGAAACCCTACATGGGTGGGCCAACTCTCTGAGTAATCAGCTGAAGCACAGTCTTCACAGCCCAAGGAGTCAGACAAGGGCATGGGACTATAAACACAAGCACCAGAAGCCAGCACCAAAGAAGAGACACGAGTCAGACGTGGAGGATTTAGAAGAAGGAATGGATCATATCTAGCAGATGGTAGAACAATGCGCTGTAGACCTTCGCACAACAGAGGCACAGTTGGATGGGCTCCGTGCTAAGATTGCTGCACCAATAGAGTGACTCAGGACAAGTCAGGATGATTGTGTTGGGGGCCTGTTGGGAATGGGATCCCCCGAAATATGTTTTTGGGGCTCAAAGCTCAAGTTTTGGTCAATTCTATTTTAAGACTCCGCGAATTGCGGGTGCAAAGCATGAAGTCTAGGATGAGTCATAGGGTTGTCCACCCTAGAATATTGTAATTTAAAGTAAAGTTGTGTCGGCCTACCCATGGTCTATGGACCATGGGATTGTATAAATAGAGCAAGGCTATAAGTGTAAAGATAGCTAAGAAACGAATGATAGAATAGAGAAGGCATGGTTTCAGGTTAGATTGGAATCTGAAGTGTATTTGGTCATAGTAGTAGGAAGAGGCTCTACGGCTGAGTGCACAAACGCCTAGTAGAGTCTATAGCTGAGTGTGTAGGATGGAGTCGGGTCTATACTTGAGATTGAAAGTTAATAAAGAGAAGTTTATTCTATGCATCTGTTCTTGAATCCATCTTTTGATGTTATACATTAATTTCACTCTGTTTATTTACTGCGCGCAATTGGTGAATACTTGTATGAATGCTTATATATAAAAATAATCTAAGTAATTAGCTAACAAAGCCTAATGAAGGAAGACATGGGTAAATAACATGGGTCGCGCTGAGATTGGAACTGCGTGAAGGCTATATCATGGGGTGCGAAGTGCCCACTGGTGCGAATAGCCCAGTAAGTGCAAAGGTTGGACCATGTATCAATCACCTCATATCAGACATCCCCAAGGTGCGGAAACCTATTTCTAGCACCCTCCCATACTACTTCAGGTGAGACCTCACTCCGAGCTCTGCGGACTGTTGTCGAAAGTGCCAGTAGTACTGGGATTTGATTGGCTAAATCACTTATGAACCCAAGTTAGGCCCCACTAAGCCAACATAAACTTTCACTTGCTAAAAAGAAAACACACTGGTGCATAGAGCTAGATGTAAATTTACTTTGTAAAGAAAAGGGCAGCATGCATTTGTAGGAAAGAATGGAAGGAAATAAAAGTAAATGCAAATGAACCACGCACAAACCTGGATCTAGATCACACAACTTCCAAGAAACTAAATTTCATCAACTATAAAATAATCCAAACATGGTCTGCTTCAATAACCTTGCATGAAAATAAATATAACACACCTTTAACAAAGGGAGAATGAGATGGGTTGGCTAGGCCCTAGCCAACCATCTCATTTCCCTGTAATGAAATATGAAACTTCAAGAGCTCAAATGGAGCATCACAATGATATGGAGACAAAGAACTTCACAATTGGCATGTTCCTTTGTATTTAGATTCAAAAAGAGAAAATACACATCAGTGATCCCTGATCCAACCTAGAAATGGTGATACTTAGAAATTACAAATGGTAGAAAACGTTTAACACAAAATAACTCCCTAACATCTACACAGAAACTCTATTAAATACATGCTTCGTCTCTTGGCTACAACAAAAATATAACAAAATGAGCTATTGAGCCTTTCGGTTGTTCGCAAAAAGTCTCAACAAGGGTTTTGTAGTTGATGTCTAGCCCTCACATCCTACCTTCTTCTATAAACGTCAAGCTCAGCAAGGAAACTAATCTCTTAGACAAGAAATCCATGTAGTCTACTGATTTGTTCGATCCATAAGTAGTGAGTCAACAAAATTTGACAGCTGCCTCAAAAGTGCAAGAATGTTGACCAGTACAAGCATGATTCCTACACCAACCGAATACTTCACATAGATTAACACTTTGATTCCATCAAATTACTTAGGAAAGGAATATATTAGTTGCAAAGACATTTTAAGATATAAAACCTGTAAATTTAATGATTAAGTACATATATAACCATTGAATATGAAAAACATAAGAGGAGTGTAAGAATGTGTGCAATTGGGAAAAAGTATAGGAATGGATAGGCCTTCAGGGTTAAAATAGGGGTTAAGGTGGCGTCTTTGAGATAGGATAGAGACCAAAACTTAGGACAATTCTAGCCACCAACATCCTCCCATCCCTATCCTATTGTGTGTCCTCAGATAACCTGACCCGTACCTTTGCAAAAAAACACATGGAGACCTTCCTTTAGTCCTGTATTTGTATGCTAATTCATGTCTTCAACATCCTTTGCTTCTTAGTTCAAGCCTTCTTGACCCGTTTGACCAATTTCCTGAGTTGACCATAGAATTTCGAAGCTTGGAACTTCCACACTCTGTCTTGGCATTTCCATTATTGCACTTCTCCTACCAATTCAACATTCTTATTTTGCAACACTACACCCTGTTCTTTCATGGCCTGATTTAAAACTTCAAGTCTATAAATGCATTGCTTCAGCTCCTCGACCTGGCTATTCAAATTGAGAGTGGAATCCTCCTTAACAAATTCCTCCTGCGTCAAAATCTTCTCAGCAGTTAACTCGAAGCAAGTGTTGGTGCTGCTAAGACCAGTATCATCCTGTATAATGATATCCGAGATTTTGACATCACAGGGTGTCTCATCACCCTTCATCTCATCATAACATTGTGTTTCATCATCCTGCACCTTATCATCACATTATATTTCATCTCCCTGTAATTCAACATTACTTTGTGCTTTATTACCCTAATCCTCTGTTGGACCCTTCTCTGCACTTACATATGGTTTATTAGAGGCCTTCCTCTTCTAGATTTTTCCAACTAACACTGACAGAGGAGTAACACATTCCTCTTCGATGTATTCTACACTAAACACTATGTGAACCACAACATCTGCAAGGAGTGAGAGATTTTCCTCATTCGACGAACTAGGCTAGGAATAATCTACATTTATCAGAGAGGTTGATTGAGTATGGCCCTATCTCAAGGATGCAAACCTCTTATTAATAGAAATTATAGTTATTCTCTTCAAAGGGTGAGGGGTTTCAATTACGAGTGCTTGTTTCTCTTCCTGCACCGATTCCTTAGGCAGGGTCCTTTTCTTCTTACGAGTTTGCATGGTGAGGGTTTTATCTGTATGTTCAAATTCTTCCTGTCTACTCTTACCCTTCTTCTTGGGTGACTCCACTATGTTTCCCCCTTGGAATTCCTTCAAGAATCCTTCCCAGGTCACATTTTTACTCTCTAATTCCTTCCTAACCAAAATTGAGATCAACCCGTAATGATATAGCTTGAAACCAAATTGACTCTCTTGACTTTTCTGAACACCCTTCGAAATTTTTTCTAAACTTTTACGAAAGATGTAAGGAAAATTAATCAACTTACCAGACCTAAAGTATAACAACAAGCGGATGTGATATAGGAAGGTTAGGGAATATCGTCCTTCACAAGTGAGGAAATTCTGCAGAATGAACAATAAGTGTTTCCCTTTCTCAATTGTAGCACTTTGTTTCAGCCTGGTTTTCTAGTCAACTTTCTACCTTTTATTGACTACAAATCTATGCCAAGCCCCTTTTTCAAGCTCTCCTTTCTTGAACCATTGTTTGCATATGGCTGCAAACACTATAGCTTGTGAAATAGTCTACTATGTTACTTCAAACTCTAGAGACCCCACCTTGGCTCTACGTCCATCAAAGTTTCAATAAATTCTAATGCCATGGCCGAATCAAAACCATCAAACTCAAGAAAGAATGGGAGGAATCCTGCTTCCTGCATTATGGACAAACTGTTCTTATACTCCCCGATTTGCTCTACTTCCTTCACAGACCATGGTTCAAATTGTAGCAAGTGCCATTTCTTGTTCAAATTCGCTCAAATACTTAGGATTGAGAGAGTTAATTAGCAGGGGGTTCAGGATTGAGACATTCAAAATTGTTGAATGAACTGGACACTGCTATATTGATTTTTTTTCTTTAATGTTGACACTCATGAAAATCTCAGTTCTTTGGAAAGTGTATGATACAACTTGATCTAATGATGCATGTAGTAATAATGATTGGTGGTGGGCGACGGTAATGGAGGAAGTTATGTGACAGAATGCGAGGTGTTATATATCAGAGGGTCATCATTTAATTATCAGTGGGATTTTCAAAAATGAACGTTGGATTCTAGGAGATTTTCACACACATCCTTTGATCAATTCATGATTTCATACAAGGCACACGTGTTAACTTACATAGAAATAGGTTTTCATAATTAAATGTCCATGTACTTAAAAAATATTTCCTAATTAGTAATGATGAACAATATCTAATCATCTATGAAAGGAAATCATTGCATGACATGATTTTAAAGTAGTGCAGTCAGTTGTTCTTAAGTGTGATTTTTGTATCAAACATCCCTGTACCATAACATACATTCTTGCACTAAGGAATTTTTTGTTCCTGCACTTGAACATACGTTCTTGCATGGAAGACTACTATTGTTCCTAACTTGGGCACATGTTCTTGTGCTTGGGGCACACAATAGTGTGTGTTCCTGCACCTGAGATTTAATGTTCTTGCACTAAAACATACATTATTGTACCAAGGGACGTCACTCTTCCTACACTAATTGATGTTGCGGAATACTTAAAAAAGGTTTCTAAAAAATACAACTTGCGGGCTGAATCTTGAAAGATTTGCAAAATTTCCAAAGGATGTTTTATTCGATAGTTTCTTGGTAGTGATACATGCCTTCTGATATAATCCATGGATTTTGATCAGATCCTACAATACAGTCCATGAAGGAGAAAACAAGTAGGAAATGAGTAAATTTCAGAATGGGAAGGAAATTCAACATGGAATTCTAGTGTGAAACCACCAAGAGGGTGCATGGAAAAAGGGAAAGGGAAAATAAATTCAGGTGAAAATAGGGAAAAATGAAATTTTATAGGGGAAGTTTCTTTAGAAGAAAGGGAAGGTTCATTTCCATAGGACGAAGAAGAATAAATATAAGGGAATTTATGAAAAGGAAATAGAAGCAGGGCAAAATTTCACCTCAAAAATCTGCCTAAATAGTGCTGAACCAAAAGTAAATGTAGCAGGAACTGAGTGTTGCTTGAATAAAAAATTATGTGTCAGCTATCCAAAACTTGGATAATGGCTTGGTTCCTGCACTTAAAAACCTTCTTCTTCTTTGTGACAATTAACACATATAAAGATCAAGAAACATTCCAATCTTATTATAATTTCGATCTTCTGGCCAACATGTTGGTTTTCAGGATGATCCTTATGTGACCATGTTAGTAAACTGATTTTCACAATCATACGAAAATAATTTTTTTTTGTTTTATTTTTAGTTTTTGTCATTTTTTTCATTAATTTGTTTTCTTTATTTTTGGAAACAAAGAATCAAATCTGTAATAGGTTGGCATAGCCACCTACCATCTCTAGCTCGGATTATTGTTGCACTTGTTGCATGAAGTCTTCCTTTGTGACAGGTTGAAAATATACCTTGAGTCTATGCCTGTTCAAAAGGAATAGTGAATCTTGCCCATCTATAGTTTTGATCTCTATAGCCCCATTCTCAAAAATTTTGACTACTTCATAAAGTCCCATCCAACGTGTGTGGAATTTTCCTTTGAAATGTTTAAATCTAGTCATAAAAAAGTACCCAATCACCTTATTGGAACTGCTTCTTCCTGATAGACTTGTCATGCCACTTTTTGTGTTGCTACTGTACTAACACATTATGTTGAACAATATCTCTTCGAAATTCATCTAACTCATTTAACTATAATGGACTTTGCTGCTGTGTTTCTGAGAGATCAAGTCCCAACTAAAGTACTTTTTGAAAAGGTTTTATCTGGAACTCTATCGGCAAAAGGAATTGTTTCCTGTATACAAGCTTAGATGATGTATGTCCTGTGTTGTTACTCCAAGTGGTTCGATAAGCCCATAAGGCTTCAAGTAACCGACTGGCCCAATCCTTCTTATGCAGATTTTCTATTTTGGTGAGGATGGATTCGATCACCTTGTTGGTAGACTCCACCTCGCTGTTTGCTTACGGGTGATATGGAGTGGACTTCCTATGTTGAATTTTGTATTGATCCATGAATTTTTGTACCATATTAGAAATAAACTGTGGCCCATTGTTAGCAACAATCTCTCTAGGAACACCAAATCTAGTAAAAATTTCACTAAACAAAAATTCAACAACAACTTTTTCTGTAGCAAAAGAAACAACTTTAGCCTCTATCCATTTTGTAACAAAATTAGTACAAACCAATATATGCTTTTCATTCATAGATGTTGGATTTATTCTTCCTACAAAGTCAATAGCCCATTTTTCAAAGGGATCAATCATAGTCTGAGGACATAAAGGGCATTTCTTTGGCTTGAACAGGTTGACCCATTCACTGACAGTTATTGCATTGTTTGACATCTTGTTTGGCATCCTTAAACAAAGAAGGCAAAAAGTATACATCGCATAAGATTTTATATGCAGTTCTCTTATCAGCAAAGTGACCACCACAAGGTTCATCATGGGCAGATTTCAGTATATGAAACACTTCTTCCTCTCTTACAAATCTATGAATGATAAGATCTGGTCTAGTGTAAAAGAGGTCTCCTTGGATCCAAGAATATGAAGCACTTTTTAATATGATATTTCTCTTTTCACGAGCGGATAAATGAGGTGGTTTTTTTCTGGTCACTAAATAGTTGGCTATGTTAGCAAACCATGGCGACTTTGTTGACATAACAAAAAGATGTCCATTAGTGAAAAAATCATCAATAGGAATTACTTCACCAGGATTATTCAATCTAGAAAGATAGTCAGCTACAACATTTGATTTTCCTAGCCTATCAACAATAATAACATTAAATTCTTGCAACAACAGTAACCACCTAGTCACTGTACTGCTAGTCAATGGTTTATTCATTAAATATTTTATCATAGAATGATTTGTATGCAGAAAGAATTCATATCCTGTGATGTAGTGTTTGAATTTATTGATCAAAAAAATTACCACTAAAAACTCTTTCTCGGTTACTATATAGTTCAATTTGGCGGGTGACAAATGTTTACTGATGAAGTAAATAACATAGGATTGTTTTTTCTCTTCGTGTTCTAGCCTGTGCCAATGGCATTATTTGAGGCATCAAAGGAAATGTGGAATGGAAGGGACTAGTTTGGACCTCTCAAAATTGGTGCCTGCACTAATTTTTCCTTTAATGTCTCAAACGACTATTGGCAAGTTGTGGACCAGAAAAACTCACTATCCTTAGCAAACAATCAGAAAAGGGGGATAGCTATCGTAGAAAAGTTCTCAATGAACCTCTTATAACAACATGCATGTCCCAGGAACCCTCTTACTTCCCTTTGTGTTTTGGGTGCAGGAAGATGCAAGATACCCTCTATTTTGGCTGGGTCTAACTAGATACCTTTGTCGGAAACCAAATTTCCAAGGACTACTCCTGCTTTGCACATTAATCTACACTTTTTATCACTCAAAGCAAGGTGAGCCTCCTGGCAACATAAAAGCACCTTTTATAAAGTTTTGAGGGCTTCTTGGAATGAGTTACCAAACAGTGAAAAATAATCCATATAGATCTTAACACACTCGAGATCAGCAAAAATAGCCAGCACAACCCTTTGAAAGGTGGTTGGGTCATTGCATAGTCTAAAGGGAAGCACTCGGTAAGAAAATGTACCCTGTGAACATGTAAAGGTGATCTTATCTTGATCTGTGGGTGTGATTTGAATTTGGTTGTACCCACTGAAGACATCTAAAAATCAAAATTACTTTTTACCAGCAAGGTTATGTAGGACCTGATAGATAAAAGGAAGGGTAAGTAATCCTTGAGAGTGGCTTTATTAAGTTCTCGATAATCAATGCAAATGCGCCATCTCCAATCCCTTTTCGAGACTATTACCAATGGGGAGACCCACAGGCTATCAGATATAGGATACATAAAATTAGCGTCCAAGAGTTTTTGTTTTTCTTCTTTCACAATATCTCTTAGTGTAGGGTTCATGCGCCTTTGGGATTGATGAACAGGTCAAGCTCCCTCCTGAATATAAATATGGTGAGTACATGTTTCAGGAGATATGCCTTTCATGTCCTCGTAACTCCATGTAAAGGCATCAAGTTGATCATGCAACAAATAAGAAAGTTTCTCTCGTTGAGATGAGTTTAGGTTTAAACTGATATGTAAGGATTTGCCTGGACTAATTTCAACAAGAGTAGTCTCGAGCTCAAGAGTGCAGGAAGATGCTAATAAGACCGATGATGAGGAGGGTTGAGAATGAAAATTTCCTTGAAAATATGGACTAAAGATTTGATGAAACATGTCAAAATTAAGCATTGTGTCTAGGTTATTCAAGAAATCTCGTAATTCACCCTCCTGGGTAGATTTGGTATGATGGTGGATCAAAGAAACAGGTTGAATCTCCTCATCATTGTTGTCATAATCTAACCACAATCTCGAATAGATCTAATAGGTGAGTATAAGGTGACTTTCTTCCTAGAGTCTCCAAGTGAAATATACATATCACAAGAGTGGCATCCAATGTAAGCATTGGTTGTGGCAAGCCATGGTAGTCCCAGAATCAATGGATGTCCACCGACAAGATTTTTTGGCTGAAGCACAATAAAGTATGTGGGGTATTCCCAAGAATATATGGAGAAGAACACATCATCCAGCAAACCTTCTGGTTTCATTTTTGATCTATCTACAAGTTCAAGCATAGTAGGGATGGATGAATATGGAGCAACCCAAGCTGATCCATGGTCTACCTAATCATGACATTGATGGCTACACCTAGGTCTATTAACACATTGGGGACAAGGATATCACCTATCTAAACAGAAACAACTAGGTTTCCAAGATCAATGTACTTTTCCATTTGCACACATTCTGTCATTAACTCAGCTACTTGACCAACAAATTGAATGGTCTGAGGTTCTACTCACTTCCTCCCTAGATTTTTTAGACAGAGTTCCCTAATGATTTTTGTGTAGATGGGGATCTCTCTAATAGTCTGAAGGAAAGGGACCTTTATGCAAAGATTCCTGAGCATAGAAGCCAGACTGGATTTGGGGTCACTCCTCTCCATAACTAGCCTTGCTAGATAGGTAGGCTTGTTCGAAGAAGATGGTAACTCTAATGGTGCGGGAATGGGCTGAATGGTGTCATTGTTTTTCGAATGACCAGGAGTTTCCTCCTCGTTTTTCTCCTCAATGATTACCATGGATTTTTTTTTTCTTTTCTAGTTTCATTAGCCTTCCTGATATCAATTGAAGCTCATGTATCCCAACCAGAAAGGTTTGGTAAATAGGAAAAGGGGGTGGTTGAATAGAACAAACCGATTGCACCGCCTTATTATTAGGATTTGGTACTAGTTGAGAAGGCAGTTGTGGTGGTCAAAAAGGTTGTGGTAAAGGTAATGGTGGCATCGGTTGACTTTGTTGAGGTAGGGAAGGAAAGGATGGTTGTGACATATGGTGAGGTGCATATGTAGGAGGATATGATGACATTTGTGTAGGATAGGATTGATGTGAATGGTTTGACCCTCTCTATCCTTGTTTCTAGGATTGAGGGGGTTGCCCATACTGATAATGGTTCCCATGCTTCCAAGGTTGAGAGTGGTGAGTGTTATAATAGGAATATGGAGGTTCATTATGACAAAAAAAATGTGGTGAAGATTCGGGAACCGTACCTACACTTAGCTGAGGCCAACTTCTCCGTGCTCCCATAGCATGTAATGGTTCAAGTTCAGAATAATCTCCTTCAAGTACAAATTTCAATCCTGGTATGGAGGGGCATTTCTTGGTGGCATAGTTTTCTGCACAAATCACACATTTTAAATCAACAGGACATTCTCTTAAAATATGTTTTTTCCTACATTTAGGAAAACAAAATCGGCAAAGGCTCTTGTTCATCTACTAATTTCTGCTGAATTTTTACATAGTGTATTTGCTTGCTAACAATACTCATTACTTCAATTTTCATATTTTCCATTTTATTCTCCAAACCAATAATCTTAGCATCTGTAGATCCAAGTTTACTAGTTCTACTTCGATTTTCTCTACTGGATCTAGATTGATTCCTTGAAAATTTCCTTCACAAGTCAAAAATTTGATCGAAAGTTTTTTGAGCAATATCCCCTTGTCCTAATAAATTCAAATTATTCCTAGAATCTTCAGTAAGTCCACGTAGGAACAATGTATAGATAGTACTTATGTCAAATTTATGTTTTGACCTCTAGAGGATGTATAAAAATCTCTCTAAGTAATCTTCCAAGGTCTCATCATCACCTTGCACAATGGTAAAGATCTCATCCTGCATTTCTCGAGTTTTGCAATATTGTTAGTATTTAGTCAAAAACAGTCTCTTCATTTGGTCTGAATAAGTTATAGTTCTCCCTTCGAGTCCCATGAACCAGCACAAGGCTGAGTCCTTGAGAGTTGCAGGGAATACTTTTAATTTATGGGCATCTGAAGAGTAATCATAGCTTCTACATAGGATATCAAACTCAAAAAGAAAAGAATCAAGATCTTCATGCACCTTACCATAGAAATGAGGGAGAGATGACAATGGGATGTTATTCATTTGAGTAAATTGTTTTAGAATCCACTATTGGAAATCTAAAGGTGGAATGTTCCTCAAATAATTGATTCTCTCTAGTTCCCTCAGAATGATCCTCATTCTCTCCCATTTTTGTTCCCCTAATAAAACCGCTCCCACTAAAGTGAGAAGGTTGACTATGGCTCAAATTGGTCTTTGGAGCACCACTAGTTTCCTTCTTCCCCTTCTTGGGTTGTGTCACACCTAAACTGTTGTCTCTAGAATCCAAGTGGACATTTCCTGTGTGATGATTTTGTGTCTGTTTGGACTTTCTGCCTGCAAAAGAAGGTCGAATATGAGAAAAAGTTTCAGATTTATTAGTGTTCCCTTGGCCCTTATTGGGCTTCAAATCCTTACCCCTTTTAGGAATTCATCTTAAAATAAAATCCAAAAGAATGAAAAAATTTTAAATTTACAAAAAACGTATTCTTAAATCGTGTTAGACTTTAAGCTTCTGTGGCAGTTTTTTCGAGTAGCATGATCCAGATTATCCACAGTATTATGTTCGTTATGTCGACGCTTCGAACCCCAAAGGGGGTCCATCATTAGGACCAAAATTGATAGAATATGAATGATAGTTTTTGAGAGAAGAATCTTCTGACCAGAGTATATATAAACCTAGAAAATGATAAATTTTTATATAGAAGCTGACCCTATATGAATTCTTTAACTTTAATTTTAATTATTTTATTTATATTAGTTATTTATTTAAGTTTTTTCTAATTTTATTATTGATTTTAATTATATGTTAAATAAATTAATTTTTAATCCTAATAACTAATTAAAACAATCAGATATTTAATTGTAATAAGTTTATTTATATGATGTAATCTGATTATTCTCTAGTTTTTTTTTATAATAAGTTTTAATTAATTAATTTATAATATTTGTTTTAATAATTTTATTATTTCTATTTTATGTTAATTTTATTTAACCCTAAGTATCTAATTGATAAAAGAGTTGTCTTTAAAGAGACTTTTTGGAAGCTTTTCCGGTGAAAATCCGGCAGCAATTTATTGGAATCACAAGTTTGATAGCTAATTTCTTCACAATCAAAGCGTCCCAGAGGTTTTTCAGGGTGCTGAATCCAAATATGCAGTTAAAAAACCATTTTAAATAATACAAATTAAGATTTAACCTCAATTTTTTCCGCCGGATTTCGTCACGAGAATCTCCAAAAAGTCGCACTAAAGACAACTCCATTGATAAATAAGTAAATTATTTAATTTATTTGATTAATTAATCAATTAATTAATTAATTAATCAATTTAATTTAATTAATTAATATTTTTATTTAATTTTAATATCTTTATCAAATGTTATTTTTTAAACATTGTTACCATAAACTGGAATAAATTTTTATTTTGTTATTTTCGTTATTATTAATTAATTTCAATTTTAATTAATTGATTGATTAATTTATATTTAATTAATTAATTAATTTAATTTATTTAATTAATTTTGGGGAACCAATGAAACTATGCTTCTAAATATTTGGAGAGATTTATCTATCTAATCAAGGGGAGTCAATTTCCACTAATCTCATTCCCATTGTCCATGTTGAGGTTTTGAGGAAATTTCATAATTTTAATAGCCTCTCTGATTTTTCTCTTTTGATAATGATCCTCTCTTGCAATGATTTTGGTGTCTTCTAAACACACATGATGTTCAGTTTTGGATGAGTGTTCTGCAAGGGTTGATGCATGAGATCTCCCATTCTTAATATTAGCTCAGTGCTCTTTACGTCTTATTTTTAAAGATCGTCCTGTTTCCTGAATATAACTCTTGCCACACAAGCAATCAATCTTGTACACACCCTTGAGTTGTTGATTATCTATGTTATCCTTCACTAACCTCATCATTTGCCTGATTGTTCCACATGTTGTAAACTAAGTGTTTATGTTCTTCTTTCTTAAAATTTTTGCAATCTTATCCATACTCCTCTGGATGAATGGGAGGTATATTTTTCCACAATTTTCTTTCCTGTTTCCTTGAGGACTCTTAGAGAGGACCTTTTTCCTAAGCTCTTTTTATGGCTTTCTTAATACTAAACTCCTTGTATCCTAGGTTTTTGAAAAAAGAGGTTAAGTGTTCAATTTCTTCATTTACGTGATCTGACACAGAAATTCTGAGAGCCCTAAAAGCCAGAGTGTTTAAGACACCAAATTTTTGCGATGGATGATGGTATGAGTCAGCATGTAGATAGCTTTCAGTATGTGTTTTCTTCCTATAGTCCTGGTGTCCTAAAGTACCATCCTCTTTTCTATTGATTAGGACATTCAGAAAGGGGATTTTACCATTTCCTTCAAGCTCCATAGTAAACTTGATTTTGTAAGATATAGAGTTAAGATGATTGAAAACTTCTCTAGTTTAGCCTTGCCATGAGTCCATTTTAAGTTAGTCTCGTGAATAAATCTTTTCCACCAAGTTGGTTTCAAAGGGTATGAGTCAGGGGCTTCTCTTTCAAAGTACTCCATGTATAAGTTGGCGAAAATAGGTGATAGCGGGAACCCATGGTGACTCCTGATATTTGTTCATAATAATGGTCCTGAAAGCTCAAAAAAGGTGGACCATAAACAAATTTCTGCAAATTTTGTTGTTTCAGGATTGGTGGCTAGCTTTATAACATGAACAAATTCATCTAGAGGAATCTTCGTAAACAAAGAAAACACCTCCTTATGAATTTTTGGTAATCCATAGATTCGAGATATAACCTCACAAGATGGGATCAATGTCTTTTTCATTTTATCTTCAAGGTTTGTTCCCGTGATGGCTTTCTTAACCTGTTTCATAACCCTAGGAATGGGGTTGGAGTTGATTCTTCAATAACTCCCACAATTTAAATGCTCATTCATCTTATGAATGTAATCATCTTTGTCTAACACAACAGTTTCCCCTCCTTCATCAACTTTAAGTAAAATTGTTTTATCATTATTATGAAGAGATCTAAGAGCATCACGTCCCTCTTTATTTAAATTACTCTTTAGCTGCTTAGATTTCAACATAACCAGGGAACATTCATATCTTAATACCTCTTTATCATCCAATGAAAGGTCTTGAGTCCCATTTTGAATGTTACAAATGATGCTTTCAAATGGAATGTTCTTGGGAGAGACCACTAACCCCAAGCCTTTATTGAGGGTATTGATTTCTTCAAGATTGAGCATTAAGGATGAGAGATTAATGACATTCTTATCAGGTTTACTGCGAACATTGGGATTCCTAATAACAGAACTATCATTACCGCAATTATTAGGTTTTGCCCTAAATTGATTATATGTGAATGTCCAACCAGCGCTGACACTTTGAATGCCTAGGGAATTAATTTTACATCCTATATTAATGTCCAATTCGCGTTTCTCACCTCCTACGCTTTTGTTGTCCTTTTCCTTATTTTCAAATTTTGTTGTAATGTTTGCCCCATTATTATTGTCAAATTGTGTTGTAATATTCAATCTGGCATCAGCGTTGTTGTTTACTATGGCATCAACATTGTCTCTTACTGTTTCAATATCAATAACACCAATTTTTTTTATTCCTGAGGGTGTTGGAAACAACGCAGGAGCCTGATGCGCTCACTACATCCACTAGGCTCTCATTATTAATTGGATCTATTATTGCGTTGACTATCCAAGTTTCTGTTTCAATAGTTTGTTTTCCAGCAGGGTTGTCACCTGTGGAAATCTTGTTATTGGTTTCACCCCCATGTCTCTTATCACCACTATTCACAACATAATTACCAACAACATTCCCAATGTAATTACAAACAATATAATTACCCACCTCAGGATTGTTGGAAACAATGCAAGAGATATTACTAAGTGGGTTTCTTTTATCTATTGTGCCCACCCTGTTCATTACGTTGTCCACCATGCTCTCCTTAGGTGAAAATGTTACTATGGCCACAACTGATTTGGTTATTACTCCGTTGTCAGTCTCAGCCCTTGGTTGCAAACATGTTAATTTGAGAGCTTCTTGGAATGTCTTCCACGGGCAACCCTACCCTCTGACTGGGCCTTCAAGGCAACCTTTGCATCAATTACTCTCCACAGACCGAAGCTAATTATCTTGGTCAATTTTAAATGAGTGGAAAGGGCAGCACGACTGAGCCTATCTAACATAGCCCTAGTTTTCTTGATTTCATCGCGAATGAGGGCTAGACTTAATTTTAAAAAATATTTGTTGTTATATTGGTTAAAGAGTCTATGTTTTACCTGAGCAAATGGAGGAATGATTTTATTGTTTCTACATTTTTTCAGGAATTGCAGGTCGGCAGTTCTTCTTTCAATCTTTATCCTTGAGATTTTGAGAAGACAGATCTCATTCGATGTATCATGTCCGTACAGGGAAGTTATGTTAGACTTTAAGCTTATGTTGTAGTTTTTTGGAGTAGCCTGACCTAGATTATCCACAGTATTATGTTCGTTATGTTGACGTTTCGAACCCCAAAGGGGGTCCATCATCAGGACCAAAATTGATAGAATATGAATCATAGTTTTTGAGAGAAGAAACTTCCGACCAGAGTATATAAACCTAGAAAATGATAAATTTTTATATAGAAGTCGACCCTATATGAATTCTTTAATTTTAATTTTAATTATTTTATTTATTTAAGGTAAATTATTTTATTTATTCCTCTAATTTTTAAATTATTTGATTTTGAAATAAATTAATTTTTAAAATCCCTAAAACTAATAAAACAAAGATATTTAATTGTAATCAGTTTATTATATGATGTAATCTATTAGTTTTAGTTTTATTATAATAAGTTTTAATTATTAATTTAATAATTTGTTAATAATTTAATATATCTATTTATGTTAATTTTAATTTAACGCTAAGTATGTTTGTTTAGTCGACATTTCGAACCCCAAAGGGGGGCCATTCATCAGGACGAAAAATTGATAAAATGTAATGATAGTTTTGAGGAGAAGAATCTCGGACCAGAGTATAATATAAACCAGAAAATGGATAAATTTTTATAAGAACTGACCCTAATATAAATTCTTTAATTAATTTAATAATTTTAATTAATAATTAAAAGCTATTATTTTATTCCTCTCTAATTAATTACTTTAATTATTTGACTTTAAATTTTATGTTAAATAAATTTTTATCCTATAATTAAAGTTTGTGCCAGTTTTTATGAACTGATTAATTGTTTATTTTTTTAATATAAATATAAGTTTTTTAATTAATGATTTATAATTTTTGTTTAATAATTTATATATTCATTTGTTAATTTAATAATCTTTATCAAATGTTAATTTTTAAACCATGTTACTAAAACAGGAATACATTTTTATTTTGTTATTTTGTTTATTATTAGTTAATTTTAATTTTAATTAATTGATTGATTAATTTATATTTAATTAATGGGGAACCAATGAAACTATGCTTCTAAAGATTGGAGGGATTTATCTGTCTAATCAGGGGGAGCCAATTTCCACTAATCTCATTCCCATTGTCATTGTTGAGCATATGAGGAAATTTCATACAATAGCCTCTCTGATTTTTCTCTTTTGATAACGATCCTCTCTTGCAATGATTTTGGCATCTTCTAGACACACATGATGTTTGGTTTTGGATGAGTGTTTCGCAAGGGCTGATATACGGTATCTCGTATTCTTAATATCAGCTCTGTGCTCTTTATGTCTTATTTTCAAAGATTGTCTTGTTTCCCCAATATAACTCTTGCCACACGAGTAATCAATCTTGTACACACCCTTGAGTTGTTGATGATCTATGTTATCCTTGACTAACCTTATCATTTGCCTGATTATTCCACATGTTGTAAACTGAGTGTTTATGTTCTTCTTTCTTAAAAATTTTGCAATCTTATCTGTAATCCCCTGGATGAATGGGAGGTATACTTTTCCACAATTTCCTTTCCTATTTTCCCGAGGACTCCGAGAGAGGACCTTATCCTGAGCTCTTTTTGTAGCTTTCTTAATACTAAACTCCTTGTGTACTAGATTTTTGAAAACAGAGGTTAAGTGTTCAATTTCTTCATTTAGGTGATCAGAGTCAAAAATTCTGAGAGCCCTAACAACCAGAGTGTTTAAGACACCAAATGTTTGTGATGGATGATGGTATGAGTCAGCATGTAGATAGCTTTCAGTATGTGTTTTCATCCTGTAGACCTGGTGTCCTAAAGTACCATCCTCTTTTCTTTCGATCAAGACATCTAGAAACGAGATTTTACTGTTTTCTTCAAGCTCCATAGTAAACTTGATTTCAAAAGGTATAGAGTTAAGATGATTGAAAAAATTCTCTAGTTCAGCCTTGCCATGAGTCCATTTTAAGTTAGTGTCATCAACAAATCTTTCCCACCAAGTTGGTTTCAAAGGGTATGAGTGATCCAGATTTAAACAGGAACACAACAAATTACAGAGAGAACCATATACACAAAGATGCAGCGGAAATAATACTTCATTTCATTAATGGAAAATACTGAAACATGCTTACAATCAGAAATGGAAATAAACTAGCTAGGGCGATGGTAGCTTATCTCTGTGAAGAGATGTGATGGCTACATGCCTCTGAACTATTCCGAACTTGTGTTACAATGAGGCTCGAAGGCCTATTTATTGTTGATAAATAATGGAAAACCCTTCACATTCCAAAACCTAACCCTAGAAGATGAAACGCCAAATTGTGGGCCCCATTTTGGGTAAATTAGTACATCAATTTCCCGGGGTCGTAACTTTGGCATATGATCTCCTTTTGACGCGTATGATAGCTCGTTAGAAAGATATATCCAAGAACTACCACTTTGGGAAGGGAAACATCGGTCCATGGACCCATGTTGCCCCCAAATTTCCCAAAAAAAAACGTCGTTTAGGGCCTCAAAATGGCTCCAGAAGTTCAGGACCCGAAAAACTGCTAAAAATAGTAACTGTGCTACAATTTAGGAAACTGAAAAACCAGAAAGAGACAATTGTGGGGGTCCAAATGGGATAGGTGGGTGGCCACCAACATCCACCTAGATCAATCGAGGATGATAGTTTATTCAAAAAATTATTCAAAAAAGACATCACATTCAAAAAATTATTGAAAAAACATTATCATCAAGGAGGATAGTCACCATCAAAGAATTGTCACAAGAACCAACATCATTACCTTGACAAACATAATTGTCACAAGAACCAACATCATTACCTTGACAAACATAAAAAGATACATATATCAGTGGAGTCACAATGTCATAAATAGAGACAAGCACTTCCCTTGATTAGGTTTAAATAATTAAAATTGTCCTTGATTAGGTGTAAATAATTAAAATTGTCACGTAAAACGCTATCATAAAAAGAGTGATCATATGGAAATGTCAAATTTTTCTCTCATAAAAGGAGTGATAGTATGGAACTTCAATTCCTAATATAGACTAGATGATCTTATCCAACAAAGGTTTTCTATTTTTTATACAACTTTATCAAATTCCTACATGTTCATCCCTTAAACCAACCTTCCTTTAAGATATTTAATGTTGCTTCCTAGTGTTTTCCTACCCCAAATATAACCTTGCTTAAGTGTATGATATCATACTGTTTTTTAGTTTACAACTCAAATGAGGATCTAATACAAACCTTTGCTTCTTATCCATAGATCTAATTTAATTTTCACCTTGTCTCCATTCCATTCCTAATGGGGAAAACTAAAATCATTGCTTTCTAAATAATTGGGCACTATCTATTCTTTTATAGGATATTTACATTCATAGTGTAGTGAGCCATGTATTTGTTCTTATTTCAACCTAGAACCTTGAACTAGTCATCATACATTCTTTGCAGTGAATGCTCTAGAAATAGAAAGATGTTCTTTAAACCCAATCCTCCTACTTTTTGCAATGTTGATATTTTTCAAGAGACCGACACCATTTTTGCTATTGTTTTTCCTCTCTTCCAATAGTCTTTTGGGGATCCATGAGACATCTAGCAGATTACAACTTCAAGAATTTCTTTTACCAACACTAATCAACTTCATCTCGGTAGCCACATGTAGTGTTAGTGTTTTTTCTAACTTAACTACCAATCATATTATTTATGCAAATTAGTGTAGCCGTATAAATTAAACGATTGGTAAATTTTTATAGGCATTAACTTGTGAAGGATTCCATGGTTTAAAAACTCTCATATTCAATACAACTCAATATATACTTGAATCATATTCAATAAAACTTGAAAGATATATTGAATATTTACATTGAGTCTACTTTTTTTCAAAAATTTCCCCCAACTTCAAAAAAACAACATGTGCCTTGTTATAGAATGATGTTCTTTAAACCCAATCCTCCTACTTTTTGCAATGTTGATATTTTCCAAGAGACCGACACTATTTTTGTTATTGTTTTTCCTCTCTTCCAAGAGTCCTTTGGGGATCCGTGAGACATCTAGCAAATTATAACTTCAAGAATTGCTTTTACCAACACTAATCAACTTCATCTCGGTAGCCACATGTAGTGCTAGTGTTTTTTCTAGCTTAACTACCACTCATTATTTATACAAACTAGTGTAGCCATATAAATTAAACTATTGGTAAATGTTTATAGGCATTAACTTGTGAAGGATTCCATTGTTTAAAAACTCTCATATTCATTACAACTACCAATATATACTTGAATCATTATTTAATAAAACTTGAAATATTATTGAATATTTAAATTGAGTCTATTTTTTTTTCAAAAAATTCCCCCAACTTCTCATTACAACATTTGCATTACAACATTTGCCTCTTTTCATTACCACTTGTGTCTCATACTACACTGCTCAAGTTTTTTTTTGAGTGCAAAACTTGAAGAAAGGTTTGCATCTATAGATTTGATTCCTCTTGGCACTTAATAGGTCTGGAGGATTTATGATTTCTCTCTCT